>BTPG01000004.1:186389515-186589515 GCA_036245525.1 Semisulcospira habei
CTGCGCCCCTTATAGAACTCACTGATGCATTGGCATATGTGCGAGACTTTTTCAATAGGAGATAATTCAACATCAGAATCAGGTCAAAGACAAAATGTAGAGACCATTGACAGTGAGGACAGCTCTCATATAGAAGAGACTTTGTGGGTTATGGTTCATCCCATCTTGTTTGCTTTGCGTGTTTTTTTTTTTTTGTGTGTTTTTGTTTTTGTTTTTTTTTTTTGTGGGGGGGGGGGGGGGCGTGGGGGGGGGGGGCGGATTCTTTTTATTGTACACGCTTGGTAGTCGCCTTTCTGGGATCCGACGTGACTTCCCTCTCGTTCGTTGTTGGGAGTCGTTCGTTGTCTGTCCTCACGTAAAAAAATTACGTGGGTGTTAGTTGCACGAATACAGCAACCAAACAATCAATTAATGTTGTTGTCTTTGTCTTTTCCAGGTACGTGCCGAGATTACGACAACACCAGGTCGTGATACTGCTGATGCGCAGTGACATTGAGACTGACACTGAGAGTGACAATCGAGTACGAGACGCTTTAACCCTTTCAGCGCCAACACCCTACAGCAGGAGATTGATTGACCGTGATAATTCAAGGGTAGTGACAGATTAGCTTGGCGCCTCCAGGCGCCAAGCTAATCTGGCACTACCCTTGAATTATCATGGTCACTAGTGGTACATAGTCGTTAAGTAGCACCGTTTTTCCAAAATTCGGAAAATGCGCACATGGCGCTAAAAGGGTTAAGTCAAGCATCCGGGCAGATCTCGCTAGTGCTATAATTATAGCTTTTTTTTTTTTTTTTTTTTTTTTTATTTTTTTTTTTACTGACAAACTGTAGGGAACAGATGAACTATGACAGCAGAAGAGACAGAAATCAGACAGTTCAACTGGCCGTAGATGTGACATGGACATTTAATGTCCAGAACAACTTTGCCGGTACCCAACCAAGTGAGCAAAACGACGTTTGCCTCTCACGGGCAACAAAATCCTGACGTGGGCCTGAGGACTTTTTGCTAACTGTGGGTACCGGTGACTGAGGGCAGGAAAAAAACAATGATAAACAGTGTGTGACTGTCTGCCCGTCATCAGCCCTGGCATGTCAGAAATTTATTCCCAGCGTATTGGGCCCTGCAGACGATATCACTGAATACATTGACTCACTCAACGCGCAACGCATCAATAGCTGCGGAAGTGTCGTATAGCTTTGCAGACGACACTTTCGCAGCTATTGATGCAGGACTCCTTGAATGAAGCCCGTGGAGAACAGCCGGGCCTGGCCGTCGTTACAAAAACGATTTCGACTGAATGGCCTGGACTTCCTGCATAAACATTGTGGGGCTTGATGATGAAACCCTCGGTTGACACTAGTTGTCTGGCGTCCGATACTTGAGGTCGGAAATGTGGTATCCCAATGAACCCTTCCGCTGTCGGTGGCGCCTTTTCTGCAAAAATCACCTCAGCAAAAATCGCTACCGACAGCCGAATGGACGATAGTAAAACTCAGTGTTTCCGTATAATTATATCAGCCGTGCGCGGGGTCCACTGCGACCGCCGACGCTGGTCAGCTTGAAGACCTTTGTTTACTGAGGAGACAATGGAATCAAAGACCAAGAAACATTCAGCGTTTGCAAGGGGAAGAAAAGGCTGCAGGACAACAGAGTGAAGGAACAATTATAGGTATCTGTACGACTCAGGAACATTCTGCATAATGAGACAGCCACGCGCCACCAGACCTCTGACAACTTTTGTACTTCTGATGGTTCGTTTGAACACACCTCTTGTTTTTGAGACGATAATCGTGCACGTTGGGGGTGAACTGCACTTTCTGGAACTTTGTGACTTGTGACGTAACCCATATAGCCCCAACGCCTGACAGCTGGAGGTGGATCGAGCATGATAATTCAAGGGTAGTGCCTGATTAGCTTGGCGCCTGACGGCGCCAAGCTAATCAGGCACTACCCTTGAATTACCATAGTCGATCCACTTCCTGCAACTGATACATAAATACGAAAAGTGACATCCCCAAATTTTCTGGAAATCCAGCCTTTGGGGCTCAATGGGTTTTCACTCCTGGGATGTATGTGTGTGTCCTGGTGTGTGAATTCGATCCGAAATCACAGCATGGTCCGGTATAAAGTCTCTTTTTCGACGCGCATCGACCATCATCTTCATTTTCGGTCTCACGGGGCACACTACATGATGTGAGGTTTCTACCCGTTGACATTGCTTTCCATGTTACGACCAATTCACTGCAAAGTTGACACATCTATGTCTATGTCGTCCCACTGGGAGACGTCTAAAAACTAAGCAAAGGGAGATGGGTCGATCATTTCCTTTACCACCGTCACGCGCCTGCGCGTTGTGGACCACGGGTTATTCGCTGGAGTGAGCTTAGTCCTGCGCTGGCCAATAAGCAAGGTGCTCCGCTATAGCGGAGCACCTTGCTTAATGGCCCGCGCAGGATTAATCTCAATCCTGCAGATGACCCCATACGTTATTTCACAGGCAGTTGATACCACCCCGCGAAACAGGCACCAGACAGGCGCTACCCATGAATGTATTGGCCCATCCGGCTCAGTACTGATGCGACTATACGTGTAGCCTGAGTGAATGTGTTCAATGTATTATCCATCCCCCGGAACCAAGAGTATCAGACACGAAGCTTAGGAACCGTACAGACTGGGACCTGTAAACTTGATATATATGTTGTGTAATGTGTCTTTCTTTTTTTCAAGCAGCCTGCTTTTGCGCTTGACTGTTAAATGAACAGTTTTACTATTAAAAGAGCAATTTGACTATGAACTGAACAGTTTGACTATGAACTGAACAGCTTGACTATGAACTGAAGAGTTTGACTGTAAATTTATCTGAACAGTATGAGTGTTAGCTGTAGTTTTTTTTTTTCATGGACGATAATTCACATAAGAGTATTATACGATTACATTTTATTTCCTGGTTTGTTTGATGTGAAAAGTGAGCTTACGTCTGTGGTGAATTCACACGAAGGTCTGTCATGTCCGTTCTGTATTTCGCCTTATTTTCCGTGTTTTGTATTATTCAGTAATACATTGCATGTTCACCAGCTTGTGTCCGTGTACCGCGTCTCCCGTTAAATCGCCAACATCTCGCAGCGTATGCTAGTTTTCACGCATTGAGTCTCGACACGCCACAAACAGAAGTTTATCTGCCCTTGATAGTTCAAGGGTGGTGCCGGAATGACTTGGTGCCTACGGGTACCAAGCTATTCTTGCGCAAGCTTGGAACTTTGTAGTTTATGGTTGATCTGTCGCTTAAGTTCTGTCATCAAGTCGTTAGAGGACAGTTCCCTCAAATTTGCGAATTTCGAATGTAGGCCTACTCGTTGCGTTTGCGTGTGTACTCTTCAAATGGACCCAAGTGCTGAGTACATCACAAATACACTTCTATTCAAATGAGATGCTTGAATGAGAATAGAAGTGTACTTGTGGTGTACTCCCCGACTGCGTCAATCTGGAGATACACCTGCGAAAGGTGCGCAGTCCAGATCTGACTGCCAAGCGTGTAAAATGCGGCAGAAAAGAACAAAACGGAGAAAGAAAGACGCTTAGAAAAGAGAGTTACAATACAATTTATTGATTTTATTTCTCAAAATGGACAAACAAAACAAGTATAGAGATCAGTCGCTACTGATATTGTCAGCGAAAAAGGAATGTGGCAACTCTTCTCTGCAAACGGTACGGCCAGGACTCAAAGTTTGAAGATATAAACTGCTTTCTATTCCCAACACCCATCCCACACCCATCCCTTCACCCCCCACCCACCCCCCCTACCCACCCACCCCCTCCCCTCTCTCTCTAAGCCGCCTTCCCCCTTTCTCTACAGCACTTATCACCCAAATGGGATATCGACAGCTCCTTTCCTCAAATGACAGTGACACCATGTACATGTTGCGCATTGAACACTTTAATGGACACTTTCTCATATAAACTGTGTCGTAAAAACTTTTCTTTTTTTAATATAAGGATGTGTGAGGATTGCAGTGTCAGCAACGTCTGGTTCCACTATTGTTGGACAATGGAACGGGGGAAGTCGATACTGTCGTTCGCCAAAATACATTTCGCCATTGTAAAGCATGAGCTTCATGGCTTCACAAACTTGATGGTATTCATTCGTTATGCACGTTAATTGATTTACCATGAAGTGTGCTTGCGTGTATTGTGTGCTGACGTATTAGTTCTAGTGTTTGACGAAATATATGTAACATAAATGTATCTGTAACTATGCGAATTGCTCTCATTTTCAACATTTGATTTCAGAAAGTGTGGTTTCATGTCGATGCAAAATGACGTGCGTAACTTTGCCATGTCCCAACGTCGGCTCGATGGCCTTTGCGTATTGGGGTGATGCTGCCCTCCAATATACATGTATAGAATCCAATTTACCGTCAGTTTTTCCTGCACTATAGCATCAAGTACGCCAAAGTACCTCATGTATAGACAATTATCCTAACAACGGAAAATATATTAATAGACCCCTCCACTGCCGAGAAAAATTCAGTACCACCCACGGCTGCAAGAGGTATAGATCCTCATGAGCCTCCGCAGTCACGGGGGCCCATGAGGATCTATGCCTCTTGCAGAAACCACTTAGTGTTCATGATCCTTTGACGGCTGGGTACCTTTGATGTTGAATTTGCAATGATTTCAAACACAATTTGCGTCCACTGACTGTCAGTAAAGAGATTAGATAGTCTTAATTTTTGTTGTACGATGCAGTCGGCCTGCGTGCAGTCTATGCAAAAAGAGTATGAAAGTTAATTGTCCCCGCAGTTAGCAGAAGGTTCTCGGGCCGTCGCAGGCCAAGCCTGCGTGTCTGGCCTACGTATCTGTGCACGAGCCAAATCCCGTGGACTGGGTCCCAATACGCAAAAGGCCATCGGGCCGACGTCGGCCCGCGCACGTCAACTTACATCAACAGACGGTCGTCGGCCTGATGGCCTTTACGCATTGGGGTGCTACTGTCCGTTCACCGCATCTCCCGTTAATACTTCAGCATTTAGCAGCGTAATCTAGTTATCAACCAATCGGCTCAACACAACCGGCAACACAACTAAAAATGGATCAACCTCCATAGTTTAACTCATTCTACCCCAGACACACCACAGCAAGATAAGGATCGACCATGATAGTTCAAGGGTGATGCCGGAATAGCTTGGCGCCTATGGGCGCCAAGCTATTCCGGCATCACCCTTGAACTATCATGGTCGATCTGTGTCCTGCACTAGAGTGCAGTCTTCAGAGGACAACGGCAAAATTTGGGGATTTCGGTGTTGGGGTAGAATGAGTTAAGTTTGTGTGTCTCTGGGCCTTTTTTGCTTACTGGGACACACGAACTTGTGCGAGATTGTTTATGTCTCGTCTGCTTTTACCTCGTTGTTTCGTCTTTTTGTGTTCTCCGCGCCGGCCGGCGTCTGCGGGTGAAACAATCGATTTTGACAGCCACGTTCCCAGAGCGCAACGGATACCCGGGCAGACGTCGGCCGCTGTTGGCCCGCGCCGGCACAGCCGTACGCGGCCAACTGCGGCCGACGTCGGCCCGATAACCTTTGCGCACTGGGTTGGTACTGACTGCCATACTACAGAGTGACGCCCCTCAAGTAAATCTCTGTCTTGGAGATAGCCAGAGTGATCGGGCACTTAGCTTTAGCTAACATGACCTGGTCAATATTGCGACATAGGAGTCTTTTTTGTCATGGAATTTATCGTTGTTTTCTATCATGATAAACTAATCTAGCGTTACATCATGTGAATGTTCTGTGTTTATGTACAGTGTGTGAGTGAATGCGCGTGATTCACGTGAGCGTGCTTGTTGGGTTCAGTTCGCGGCGGCGCTTTGAGCCGATTTTCAATTGGGATAAAGCGCCTATTTAATGCGCTTATTATTATTATTATTACATCAACAGACGGTGTTCGGGAATCGGAAGTAGATCAACATTGCGCGCGTTTCGACCAGAGCAGCGGATTAAAAGCCCGGGAAAAAGCCCGATATCGCATGTTTGCCCGAGCTTTTAATCCGCTGTCTTTGTCCAAACACGCGCACTCTTGACCAAAATCTGAATTCCGTCTAGGAAATCGTCTATTGTGTTATAGGTAACAGGCTGATTGTGTGTGTTATTGCCTTGGCATGCATTTTTCTTTTATGTCGCTTTTATTTTTGATTAATTGTATTCGGTTATTTCACAGAGTATACTTTTGTCAAAATCTTAATGTTTATAATAAAGTGGTTCAAATCCAAAGATGCGATCTAGCGTGATTGATGGTCGACACGACTCGTCAATAATCATTTGATGCATCATCATCATCACCTGTAAATGACAAAATGTGAACTGAGCTGTGGTTTCCGTATAATTATATCAGCCGTGCGCGGGTCCAATGCGGCCGAGGTCGGCCCGAAGAGCTTTGCTTACTGAGGAGACAATGGAATCAAAGACCAAGGCATATCAGAACGGACCTCATGTTTTTGAGACAATAGTCGTGCTTGTTGCATCGTCGGGGTGAACTGCGCTTCGTGGAACTTTGTGACTTTTCCGAGCCCCAACGCCCTACAGCAGGAGATGGGTGGACCATGATAATTCAAGGGTAGTGCCTGATTAGCTTGGCGTCTGATGTATCAGTATACATTGACCCGTCAGGTCTCATTAGCCGTCATGGGCACGGTGATTCTTGTTATTGAACGCGCTCCACTGACCACTCATTGTTTCAATAGTCTGTTGTAATTTCAATACGATAAACTAAAATAGAAAACTTATATATAACAATGGCTTACCATAAAGGTTATTCCTTTCTTCCGCAGATCATTTCAAACCATACACTGAGTTATATCCTCTGACTCACGTTAAGAGCCGGGCATGTATCTCAAAGAAGACACAAAACAGTGCCACGTAATACAAAGATGTATCACAGATGCAAACTGAATAAGGATGGACACAGGGGAGGGGGAGGGGGGGGGGGTTGGGGGAGGGGGGGGGGATGGGATGAGAGGAGTGTGAGGGCCGGGAATGGGCGAAAGGATCAAGTACCGTTTGCGAACGCACTGTCCAGATATGCCCGCCAGAAGAAGCCGGAATTTCCTTTGACTAGAAGTGTACTTGTGGTGTAATCCCCGAGTGGGTCTATCTGGAGAGTACGCCCGCGAATTGTATGGAATCCATTAACCTATTACATCCTGAGGCTGGATTTTTTTGGGGAAAATTTGCTTATTGTCTTATGAAGGTTACGAGTTACAGATTAGGAGATAGATCAACCTTTTTTGTTCAACGGTGGTGCCAGAATAGCTTGGCGCCTCAGGCGCCAAGCTATTCTGGCACCACCCTTGAATTATCGCAGTCAATTATATTTCAAGCAATTGTGGGTCAGGATGAAAAGGGTTAATTTGATATACAACAGACCATTACATCCAATGGCAGTTCTGTGGAGTCCGTTTCAGCAAAGCTTGCCTCGTGTTTTCTCCAATTTACGTCTGAGCAATACATTTCATGACAACACCAAGAACAAGAAAGGCAAAGCTATTACGGCTCACGTGTATGGCCTATTTACATATGTGTGACCTTCGTGTCAATAAGTAAAGGGCTGGCTTTTGTACCAGCAAAATCCATGTTTTTTTAAAATATAAGCATTTTTCACACATATGTCAACCCCCGTGACCCTTGACCTTTGCGATGAGTCGACTAAATTAGTACGCATAGGAAGGGTACCTTTGTGCAGAATTTGATTGAAAAAAATTGCAAAAATGTTGATAATACCTACAATTTTATTTTTAAAAATTGCATTTTACACACACTTGCCGGCCTCTTGTGATCCTTGACTTTTCCGAGGGGTCATCCAAAAGTAGTATGCATAGATAGGTCTTACCATTAGACATCTCTGTACCAAATTTGGGTTTGAAGTTGTGAATAGTATTTGAGAACAAACATCTTTTGTCCAAATATGGCTATTTTAAACCTATTTCCTGAGATATTGTGACCTTTGACCTTTCGAAGGGTCATCCAAATTAGTATGCATATATAGGTCTTACCATCAGGTATCTTTGTTCCAAATTTGGGTTTGAAGTTGTGAAAAGTATTTGAGAAAAAATAAATTATGTCAAAATATATCTATTTTGGCCTAGTTTTCCTCATCCCCTGTGACCTTGACCTTTGTGAGAGGTCACTCAAATTGGTATGTTAAAAAAGATCTTGTCACAAAGCATCCTTGGGCCAAGTGTGAAGACTGTGGCTTGAATAGTCTTTGAGAAAAACATCTTTTGTCAAAATATGAATGTATTTCCTGAGCTCTTGTGACCCTTGACCTTTTCGAGGGATCAACCAAATTAGTATACATATAAAGGTCTTACCATTAGGTATCTTTGTATCAAGTTTGGGTTTGAAGTTGTGAAAAGTATTTGAGAAAAAATAAATTATGTCAAAATATAGCTATTTTGGCCTAGTTTTCCTCATCCCCTGTGACCTTGACCTTTGTGAGAGGTCACTCAAATTGGTATGTTTAGAAAGATCTTGTCACAAAGTATCCTTGGGCCAAGTGTGAAGACTGTGGCTTGAATAGTCTCCGAGAAAATGCCAACGTTAAAGTTTACCACGGACGACGGCGGACGGACGACGGCGGGCGGACGACGGACGGACGACCACTGGCCCAGAACATAGACTCACTTTTGCTTCGCACGTGAGTCAAAAAGTGATCACCAAACTTGGGCCTAATTTATTTTAAAATTTAGCTGGCTTCAAATCGAACGGTTTAGCCACAACCCTCATGGAGATGACCTACTTAAAAGTTTAAATATATACGCTGTTCAGGCCTCAGGGGCCACTGACCCGCACCACTGACGCTGAATGTGTGAAAAGCTATGCACGGATCAGACGCCTTGCGAGACCGATCTATTTAACATCCAACATGGACAGCGTAAGTTTACAGGAATAAATGTGTCGGAGGTTCTAAGTGGGGCTCAATCAGGATATATATTAGCAGGTTTAAATAGATCAATGTCTGAAATTTCTCGAGGGCAACGGCGGCTAAAGCATTATTGTCGGGACTAAACAAAAATTAAAATGTATCAGGTCAAAAGTTGCTTATCGTCTTTTTTTTTCCTTAGGGCATCATCTACGCTCAAAAGTGATTTGCACACATACACACACACAAAAACAAAAAAACCACGAGCCGAAAGCGTTGATCAAACGGATTATACCTAATTTTGTTTTCACTGTCCTACGACAAATATATTTCGGTTTAGAATCTCTGAGATTCAACCCCTTCACGGCCAGAAGTCGTAGGCACAAAACACCAGGAGATATACTGACGAGCAAAAGAAATGCAACATTTTTCGAATCACTGGAAACACCAAAAGAAATGCGACATTTTTTTATTCGTGTTTCCGATGATTCCGATGATTCCAAAAATGTCGCATTTCTCTTGCTCGTCGGTATATTATGAAACAGTCTCCGCGATCTGGCAAGAGATGGGTGTTTTGTGTCAGAGTGTGAGCGAGCGCACGATTCGCCTCTCCTCCTCCCCGTGGACAGCGCGCTGGATAGACTGTGGACACGGCAGGCCCCCCAGCACATCCTTCTCCCCCAGGTTGTCGAAGCCCAGCAGTCGGCGAACACACACGATGGAGCGGCGGAGCAGCGTGTCGCCCTGCTTGGTCAGGTTGTCCAGAGACACCTTTTCAACAGATTTTCAATTCAGTTTCTTCATGCTACACCCCGAGCAATTACACCCCCCCCCCCCCCCCCACAACCCGTACACAGAAGGTTTTCCGGTCTCGAATTCATCACGTGACCAACGGAAATACTCGGGGCGTCAAGATGTGCAGTCTTACAGTCACCGACAGCGAAACGAACCTGAACGTCTGATGAAACTGACGATACTAATAATAATTAAATCTGGGTGTGTTCTGTTATTAATTCATTGAAACACTGACAGGTAATTGTTCTTTATTCATTCTAATTACTTGTGTTTTTTTCGAGTCCCCTCTGTTTTCTTTGAAGTTGTTTCAAAGTATGAATGAAGCAGTTTATGTCACACATATTTTTCTTTTGCTTATATAAAAAAAATACCGGTATTTACCGTTAGTTAACACAAAACCAGCAGTTTATGTCTGGATTTAGTACCACAGATATTTTAAACGGCACAGCTGTTTTAAAAATTAGCAGCAACTTCTTGTAGGTTTTGCTTCCGAGAAAACATGGCGCCGTCCCAAATGATTAAGCAATCACCAAGAGGCATGCCGCCATTACGAGACTACTCGAAACAGGAAAGGTTCTCGTGTATTGGTTGGGGCGCGCCAACGCTTGGAGTGTAACATTTCACACACAAGAATATCGAATCTGTTTGCTAGGGTAGTCCCCAGATAGCCTCACTCGGGTAGTAGGGACTACACCACACCGCATCTCATTTGAATAGAAGTTTACTTGTGGTGAAGCGCCGTATGTGCGTGCGTATGTGTGTAAACACGAGAATCTCCGATATTACTGTACGCACAAACTTGAAACTTAAGGTTTTATACTATACCTACATTTTTTAATTGAAAACTGCCGCTTACAGGGTTTTTTGAGAGCCTTATTGAGTCTGGAGGCTATTGCCACCCTGAAAGACCCATGGTCCCGGGCATATTTGTAAGTTTGAGCCTTTTGCGTGACCTACCCCATGAGCGAAAACACGCAAAATAGCTGATTTCAGAACACAATAAAAATTTATCGAATAGTGTGTTAAAATGATAAAGAAACATTTCGGTCACTTCATAAGTTCTGATAATTGGAATTCTAAGTGCATTGAGAAAAGTTTATGTTGTAAATTCGCAAATTGCCCGGATGTTATCAATAACATTACAAGTGTTTGCAATGTTGGGCAATTGCTCAGGCCCTTTTTATTCGATAAAGTCGTACTTTAGATCATATCACACACATTATTTATGAAAAAATGAGGGGGTCGCGCGCAAAAATTGGCACTTTGGGTCGTTTGCGAGTGCGTTTTCAAAAAGGGATACAAGCGATGTCTGACTTCCGGCAGATCATATCTCCACCGTAGCCGGTCCCAAGCCCGCATGAGAAAGGAGGAAATCAACTACGCCAAACCAATAAGTATAACCTACGCCCAAACTGTTGCAAACTACTAGTCCTCGATCACTATTAGTGACAGTGGGAAAGTAAACTGGAACAAACAACAACGGCAGATACGGGATGAGAAAGTTTATCTATAAGTAATTAAATGCACCAATTACCTCTTAGTAGTTGAGTTAGTGCAGTGGTAACATACTCTTTTTGCCACGCAGGTACCCAGGGTTCAATCCCCGTAGATGGATATTTTTTTCCCTGCTCAAAAATTTGAAACCCATACAGTTTCTACTTCGCTAAATGAAACAAACGCACACACACACACACACACACACACACAAAAGCAATATACTCAGATGAGAGGAAGTGTGTACGTGCGAAAATGAGAGTATCTAGATTAATTAGCGGGAAAAGTGGGTCGGTAGTGACCTACTCAGATGAGAGGAAGTGTGTACGTGCAAAAATGAGAGTATCTAGATTAATTAGCGGGAAAAGTGGGTCGGTAGTGACCTACTCAGATGAGAGGAATTGTGTACGTGCGGAAATGAGAGTATCTAGATTAATTAGCGGGAAAAGTGGGTCGGTAGTGACCTACTCAGATGAGAGGAAGTGTGTACGTGCGAAAATGAGAGTATCTAGATTAATTAGCGGGAAAAGTGGGTCGGTAGTGACCTACTCAGATGAGAGGAAGTGTGTACGTGCAAAAATGAGAGTATCTAGACTAATTAGCGGGAAAAGTGGGTCGGTAGTGACATACTCAGATGAGAGGAAGTGTGTACGTGCGAAAATGAGAGTATCTAGATTAATTAGTAGGAAAAGTGGGTCGGTAGTGACATACTCAGATGGGAGGAAGCGTGTACGTGCGGAAATGAGAGTATCTAGACTTCTTAGCGGGAAAAGTGGGTCGGTAGTGACCCACTCAGATGAGAGGAAGTGTTTACGTGCGGAAATGAGAGAATCTGGCCTAATTAGCGGGAAAAGTGGGTCGGTAGTGACCTACTCAGATGAGAGGAAGCATGTACGTGCGGAAATGAGAGTATCTAGACTAATTAGCGGGAAAAGTGGGTCGGTAGTGACCTACTCAGATGAGAGGAAGTGTGTACGTGCGAAAATGAGAATATCTAGACTAATTAGCGGGGAAAGTGGGTCGGTAGTGACCTAATCAGATGATATATATATATATATATATATATATATATATATATATATATATATATATATATATATATATATATATATATATATATATATAAAAGAAACGCGTGGTAATTTTGTTCTTTTTTTAATTTAAAATATGCGATTATCACCGTTGTAATATGTGGATGTTAAACCATGAACCAACCAACAAACCACTTTCAGTCTTGGATAAAAATGCATACTGGTTACCTCGGTACATTTGTTCATACATTTTTTTTCAGCCAGGCATTGTGAGCATGTTTACATTCATTCAATCATTCACAGATTCACTGATGAAAAAGCACACCAAAGAGTGTTGTCACAGAGTGTTTTTTTTTAAATTTTTCCTGGCATCATCTACAAACATTAATTAATGAATAATGTGAATTTGTTTTAATATACCTGCTGCAAGCAATGCTACATGCTCCTTTGGTGTATCCGTGAAAGCAGGTCGGTGAACATCTCTGGCTGAAAGATGTTTGTGAACAGATTGGTAGTGGATGTACCTATCTCTCCAGCTGAATCTCAGTTTCCCAGCAGTTTTTGGTTACAAATTATAAGGAAACAAAACAACTGTCACATGTTTCAATATGCCCCGTTATGTTTACACATGATCATTGTGAGTAAAGAATAATATCTCTGTTTATTTTCAAAAGAAATGCTGTATTTGCAGACATTCATTTAAAGTATACATGTACAGTCAAGTATGTTGAAAGCATATTAGGCTACAATGCACATAGGCACCCATACAAAAGTAACTACCTCAAATACAAAATGTTAAATGTTTAGGGCTTAACATCTTTTGTCCATAAAAGGTGATTTCAAAGATGGGTCACAGAAATAGGGTCTGAACAAATTTTGACCCAAGCTGTATTTGAACCCAGGACCTTTGGGATAAGAGTCAAACACACTACCACCGAGCCACCCAGCTCCCCCTCATATGCCCATGATCAGTTATCACCCAACCACTGAAATCTGCTGTGACAGACGGAGGGTAATGCAAGAACTACATGGTCAACTCACTCTTTAGAAGTATTGTGATTTTCATTGAGCAAGTCCACAATTGGTATATTTTGAGCAAAGGGTTTAATGACATATAATGTATATATATATATACTACTACATACCTACCCCCCCCCCCCCCCCCGGCTGCATTTCTATATTTTGGCACACCCCCTCTTCAGAAAGGACCCATGGGTGTTATACTCTGAGGCCAATGACCATTTTCAGAATGTATATCATTTATAATCATGCAAAGCGGAGCAGTGATAAGTTTTCTCCTTGTTTCACACCGACGCTGCAAAAAATCTATCTGTACAACTGTTTCCTAACCCATAAGAGTCAGCTGTGGAGTACATATTTTGAATGACTGATGTATGCCAGTATTTCGGAACTTGTCACAAAAAAGACCTGTTTATATGCTGAAATGTCTTCGAAAAATGAACACATTGGCAGTAAAGGGGTTTTCGCTGGATAATCAAAAACTAATACAAATTAAGCTGCGTTTCCAAATTGTGACATGACAGGAGAGTGCAGTAAGGCAAAGGCGTTTGCTGCATTGCGAAGGATGTGACTGTCCAAAACCTTGGCATTGTGGCCAGCATTGTGGATGGACAGCAAAATAACAGGATGTTTGCCCACAGGACAATCAGTTCACTTCCTTTGCCTTCCTGTCGGTTGGCCATCCCGGAGAGACGTACCCGCTGAACTCTTCTTCAATGTGGCTATTGCAACCTGCAAAAGATAATTTAGAATCAAAAAAAAAAGTTTTGAAATGCACATTATGCGTGCATATATATGTGTTTGCAAGTATTTTCACAAAGTACATACATGCATAATAATTATGACAGTATTCAGAGCAAGAACAAGAAAGACAATGAATGTCCTTATGGTTTACGTGTATGACCAATCCACATAATACGTCCAACCTGTGTGACCTTGTGTGAGGAGAAACAATTTGTGTCAAAATCTGACCATTTTTTACCCCTTTCTGGACCCTCCCCCCTCCCCCCGTGACCCTGACCTTTGAAAGGTCACAGCAGTTGGTATGTTTAGAAAGATTGTACCACAAAGTACCCTGGTGCCAAGTTGGACGTCTGAGGCTTAAATAGTCTCTGAGGAAATACCAATGTTAAAGTTGCCCACAGATAACAGACAGTCGACGGATGACCCATTACAAACACTTAGTTTTGCTATCACACGTGAGCCACATATGAGACACAACTGAGCTTTAAATGACCACAATGGGTGTATAAATATATCTAGAATCAGCATCAAAGTGTAACTTGCAGAAAATGTTTCATACAGGACACGTTTAACATATTGCTGTTTAGCAACAGTACACACTGGACCAAAAACCCACCCCACCACCCCCACACTTTGGTACCGGTCTCAGGACACTTTACAAATTTCAAATACAAGCGATCAAAAATCTCAGTAACTTCAGTAGCTGAACTGGCCCTTTGTCTGTCTTGTACTGTGTTTGTCTTAAATGGCGTAAATCCATGTCTGTTTCGTGAGTGTGTGTGTTGGGTTTCAGGCGCGGCGCTTTGAGTCGATTTCCCCAAAATTGAGAAAAAGCACCTATATAATAACGGTATTATTATTATTTATTATTAAAAGGTGGTATTCAGTGTTTTCTTGTCATTCTGTGTGCACTAAGTGCTTATTAAAGAAAATGACAGTATTTGCAGACTTGCACAAGCCTCTAGTTTCCAAATCAAATGCATTATGGTGCCACTTGTTGACAGCAAGTGATTTTAGCATTCGGTGTTGTAGAGAATGCTGCTACTGTACTACACCATCTTCAAAATGAAAGAAAGCATTACAGTATGATGTGTTTATTCACACCAGTTGTGTTTTGTTATGAACCTGATTCTATTCACAAATCAACCTGTATGATTTACCTCGAGTCCAGGAGAATAAGTGTCGCCTTCTCTCACTTTAGTTGATCCACTGGAACTGGCATTGCCTGCTTTCAGCTGTGACCTTCTCCTTTTGAGCAAACATGACCTGACTAGCTCCTGCCTCTTCTTGGTGTAGGCGTCATACTTCTGTGTTCTGTGCTTGTTTTGAAAGTATACCCTCTGGGTGCGACTCTGCAGTGCGACGTCAACAGCAGCATTGACCTGAAATGAAATACATGTTTATTAACGTGTTGTTTAGCAGCATGCCAATTTCACGTCTGATCTTATTTCAGGGTGGGTTGGTTCCAAACTCCCCAAAAAGGGACTTTGTTATAGCATTATAAACAATTCGGGGCCGGGGCGGGAGGGCTCCCCCCCCCCCCCTGCCCAATATGCCCCTACATTTAGTTTATGCATTACTACCTTCAAACTAATGTGAAATAAACTGTAAACACCACAAACAACAATGGTGAACCCTGGATCGCTCATGTGCATTTAAAACTGATCATTTACATAATCTGAACTGTGTGACCTTTCCAAAAGGTGACTGAAATTTAAGTGCCATGAGTCTCCGCATCAGTAAAGGGCTGGCTTTTGTACTTGTGAATAATATTTGAGAAAAAATATCTGTTGTCAAAATATGGCTATTTTTTTAACCTATTTCTTGATTTCTCATGACCCTTGGTCTTAACTCAAACTGGTATGCTAAGACAGGTCTTGCCACAAAGTATCCTTGGGCCATGTTGAAGACTGTGGTTTGAATAGTCTCCAAGAAAATGCCAACATTACCGTTTACCATGGACGACGAATGGCCCAGGACATAGCCTCACACTTGCTGCACACATGAGCCAATGACAGAAAGCATTACAGTATGATGTGTTCATTCACAATCACACCATAGTTGTGTTTTGTTCTGCACCTGATTCTAGTCACAGATCTACCGGTATGATCTACCTTGAGTCCAGGAGAATAATTGTCGCCTTCCTTCACTTCACTTGAGCTGTGGCCTTGGTGTAGGCATCATACTTATGCGCTTGTTTGCAAGTAAGTCCTCTGGGTGAGAGTACTGAGACTCCACAGTGAGAGGTCAACAGCAGTATTGGCCTGAAATGAAATACACGATTATTAGTATTACTGTGTTGTTCGACAGCATGATAATTTCACTTTGTGTGAACTAAATGCAGGAGCAGATTATTACTTTCAAAATAAATGTGACATAAACTGTGTACACCGCAAAGAACAAACAAGAATTGCAAAGTCTGTACGCCTCATGTGCATAACTAATTCACATATAAGTATAAACTGTGTGACCTTTCCAAAACTGAGGTAGCTGACATAAGTGTCACAAGTCTCAACATAAAGGCTTGCTTTTGTACTAGTGAAATTTGTATTTTCTCTACAAATTACAATTACGCATTTTTCTAACGTTTGTCAACCTTCTGTGACTCTTGACCTGTGTAAGGAGTCAACCAAATTAGTATCTATAGGATGAGGAAGATTTCATCATCAGCTACCCTTGTGCCAAATTTGATAGGGAAATTGCAAAAACTTTGATACAAACCGCAATCATACAATGAAAAAATAAATAAGCATATAATATCACACATTCCAAGGTCATACAAAATGGTAGTCAACAAATATTAGGGTTTCAGTCAAAGTAGCGTAGGTTTAATTTAACATACATACATACCTATAAAGTACTAGGTAACCCTTTTACTCCTGATACACCCACTGCTTGACATAAATGTGACTATGATAGTTCAAGGGTGGTGCCAAAATCGATCGGCGTCTCATCTGCCAAGCTATTCTGGCACCATCCTTGAACAAAACAAAAAAAATGCTGGACCTATATCCTAATCTGTAATATAGCCTTTATAAGACAGCAAGGGAATGGATGAGCAAATTAAGTTACTAAGTACTGGAAGCAGTTACTGAGTTAGAGGTTCATAATGCCAAATTCTCCCTTAGCAGGACTTTTTTCTACACAAAGTACGTTTTCCTAGATAATAAGCACTGGCACTGGTTTAATATAACTACAAAATGTCGACTACATACCCTCCACCATATTAGTAAAGGCTCTCCGAAAATGTATGGAAATGTTCTACTTCTAGGTGGTGACTGACATGGCCGGAATGCCCCCCCCCCCCTCAACCCACAATAAAATGTAGTCTTCTTCATTGCAGGTAGGCAGTGGCGACGACACTAGTAATGTGGGGACTTAAATTTCCATGCATACACGGACAGTTAGTTATGGGGGTTTTACGCCGTGCAGGTGATATCTCACGGCGGTGCATAAAAGGGTTGGACGCTGAACCAGTGAGATATGCCACTTATATTACGACATTTTGCTTCTGCTAGTACCTCGTGTTCTAGTCGCTTAGCAAACACCACCACCCTTTTTTCTAATTTAGTTTACCTTTTCGTTGCTGATGTCTGAAGAGATTTTGTTGTTTTCCTGGCTGCCACGTAGACTGCTTCCCGTTTGGTTGGCCCGTTCTTTTTTTTAAAACTTCAGATTCAGAAATTGCGTGTTGCTTGGCGCTATCCTTTACGCAGGTTATGCCTTACGCTCGATGACTTGTCGCAACTTATGCAAAAGTATCTTATTTCTGAGGAATGCATAGAAACAGTCAGCTTACACACCTATTTCAGACAGTATATATCTTTTGTCAATTATCGATAAATTGAGCTTGTTTGCAATACGACTTGCCGTACGGCGGTTTTTTTCGGTGATCTCTAGTTTCAGGTCACGGCAGACGCAAGATAGCGGTATCTAAATGCGCAGAAAAGATGCGCGAAAGAGGTGTGTCCTACAACCTTAAGTGGGTGCCGGCATAGAGAGCCTCCGAGGATATTGTAATTGGATGCCTCATTGAAGACATAAAAGACCGTTTATAGAAAGTCGGTTGACCCAGATTAGACTGAGTCCGCAATTTTGATAATATGCACTTGAAATTTTGGATATGGCTAGTTTGAAGAAAGAAATTGGATGCGTCCGTTAGCCAGCTTTGTATCTCTTCAACTTTTTCGAAAATAAAAGTTCAATGAGGTAAAAATGTCAAAAGTAAGACTCCTTGATTTCATCAGAAGAATCAAACAGTGACGGTGACGTAAAAGCACCAAACGCGTCATGTTCCTAATTGACGCAAATCGACAGCAAGTCAGTGTTTTACAGGTTTGTGAGCGATGTTCTCCATCATCATTTATATTTGTATGATATTTGAAAACGTATTGTGGAAAAGGTGGAATACGCATGCAAGCTCATACAGAAGAGGCTTTGTGGGCATGGGCCATTCCAACGTATTCTTCAAAATGGCTGTAACAACGCCAGACCACAGAACGTATAACCTGTAGGAAGCGCCGGGTGTCTGCCGTCTGTGTTTGTGTGCGCCATTCTGCAGTTTGTGTTTGTGTGTGGCATCGCCGTGCGGATCAGGCTACTGAGTGAGTTCGTAATCCAGCGTTGTACCTTTTCAACTTTTCATTCAATAATAATTACTTCATTTTCCAAGTTTTGGTGCCACTGTTTACTCCCATCAAACAATCAGCCCTGGCCGAAAAGGCTGTGTGGAACAAAATCAGTACAGTCAGCTCTGGAAGAGCGTGCCTTTCGGATGAGTGATGTGAAACATCAAATTCGTCACTGTGTACGCGGCGTTGTGAGACCAGTGATGCCATGACGTGTAGCCTATAGTGATGTCATTTTGCTGCTCGTGCTATTCTTCTTCTTCAGAATTCCCGTCGCTACTCTAGCCCACAGAACGTACTAATGGCGGGAAGCGCCGTGTGTCCGTATTTATTTGTTTGCGTCGGCGTTTGTGTTGATCAGAGGTTGGCTTAGACTAGAGGAAATGGATCAGAAGGATAAGCTTAAAAATATGAACAACTCTGAATGTTCCTAAAAGAAACACGCCCATGAGCTCCAAACAATACGGTAGACTTTGGCATGAAATCATCATCTTGTTTTGCCCGCGAATGTCTTTTTGATTTTTTCTTCTTCTTGTGCTGTGCTGTGTTGTGTTGTGTTGTGTTGTGTTGTGTGGTGTTGTGTTGTGTTGTGTTGTGTTGTGTTGTGTTGTGTTGTGTTGTGTTGTGTTGTGTTGTGTTGTGGTGTGGTGTGTCGTGTCGTGTCGTGTCGAGTCATCATTTTTTTTTTCAATGTCTTGTAATGTTTTGTGATGTGTTGTGTTGTGTTGTGCTGTGGTATGGTGTGGTGTGGTGCGGTGTGGTGTTGTGTTTCGTTGTGTGACGTGACGTGACGAGTTGTGTCGTGTCATTTCGTTTTGTTTTATTATTGTATTTTATTGTTTTATATAATTCTCTTTGTGTGTTGTGTTGTGTTGTTTTGTTTCGTTGTTTATTTTATTTTTGAAAAACAATTATTTTATCTTATTTTATTTATTTTTGAGTGAATGAGAGAGAGAGAGAGAGAGAGAGAGAGAGAGAGAGAGAGAGAGAGAGAGAGAGAGAGAGAGAGAGAGAGAGAGAGAGAGAGAGAGAGAGAGAGAGAGAGAGAGAGAGAGAGAGAGAGAGAGAGAGAGCACCTGACACTGGAGATTCTCCGGGCGTTGCAGGACGAGGGGCAGGCGTCCGAACTTGTCGTGAAGCGTGACCTCCGTGCTGCTGAGCAGGAAGAGCAGGATGACCTCCTTAGTGGCCGGGTCCTTGCGGTGGAAGGCGAGGAAGAGCGGGGATTTGCCGCTCATGTTCATACTGTCTGGTGACGCCCCGCGAGACAGCAGGAACTGTACCTTGAACACGCTGCCCATGTAGGCGGCGATGTGGAGGGGTGTGTTGCCGCCGTTGTCCACGCCCTGCACGTCCACGCCCATCGTCACCACGTCCCGCAGCAGCGCGTCGAACGTCACCTCGCGCTCACACAGGAAGTGCAACAGGGAACGCCCGTAAAAATCCACGCAGAACACGTCCGCGCCATGATTCAGCAAAGCGCGCGCGGCGCCCAGCGAACCTCTGTCTATAGCCACGGCTAGTGGAGTCTTGGCCGTGCCGTTCCGCACTTCCAAGTCCATTCCTACGGTCCGTGAATACGACTCAGGCTCAAGTCCGGCCGGCTCATGGTTCTCGTCACTGGCTTGGCCCGAATGACTCTGACTGTCCTCGGGGGACACTCTGCGCGCCCTGTTGGTCAGCCTGCCCCTGGAGCCTGCGCCGGGCCCGCTGTCCGTGTCCGTCCAGTCGTCACTGGACGTCTCCTCCACCTCCCTCTCCCCGAGGCGGTGTTGCCGCTGTTGGCTGCGCATCCAGGCCGTGTTACAGTCGTGAGATCCACGCCTCATCACAGACATCACACCTGCTACATACGTGTAATGACGAAGCTACGAAAAAGCAACCCTAAAGCATAGTTTATTAATAATGCAGAATACATTATTTTAAGAACTAAACTCGACTTTGACACAAAAGTAAGTCGCGTCCATTGAAAGACGCCTGCTGCATAGTATGTGCAAAAGGAGACCACATCCCCAATAGCAAAACGACTTCGGACCCACGGCGGCTGCTGTGGGCCCGCGCACAGCCGTGCTCGGGCCCACTGAGGCCGTCGTGGGCCCGAGGACCGTTGTGATGACATTTACAGTACATGCACGTGGGGAATTACCGCTGACATTTTCAGTACTCTGGACACACGACTAGCGGTATGTGCGAGCGTTCAAGTTGGGGCCAAGTTTGCAGTCTGTATTTTGAACAATCTCCGAGAAAATGTCAACGTTAAAGTTTACCACGGACGACAAACGACGGACGCCGGACATTCGACGGATGGTCCAATACATAGACTCACCTTTGTTATCGCAATCGAAGCAACAAAAACCGTCACGAACCTCTGGCAAATGACTCGCGAAACCTGGGTAGTATGGACGGTGGCGGGGCTCGGCCAGCATGAGTTGTGGGCTCCTGGCCCTCTGCAACCTCGCTGCCAATGGGGCCATTGACAAACCGTGATGGCTGCGGCGCCGCGAAAGAGCCGTCTTGAAGGTGGTCAAGTCCCGGCCGTGCAGCCGACCTACTCACCGTCCTGTCCCACTGTGCGTTACAAATATTAACTCATTCAAAGGGCCCCGCATCAGTAGCTGCGGAAGTGTCGTGAAGCGTTGCCGACGGCAACGCTAGATGACACTTCCGCAGCTACTGATGCGGGGTGCCTTGGGTCGGCAACGCTGTGCGACACTTCCGCAGTTATTGATGCGGGGGCCCTTGAATGAGTTCAACAACAACAACAACAACAACAAATGTCTGGGCATCAGTGCGAAAAATACAGAAGCCAGACTCGAGAAGAGATTTTTAATTTCCGAATTGCCCCCTGCGGGCTGCTTATTCGGGCTGACGTCAGCAAGAATACTGAGGCTACACCAAAGTCTATCCATCTAAATCCCGTAGTCTTGCCGACCGTTGGGGCACCACTAATGACTTGGCAACCAGCTCCCTCCATTCCTATCTGTTTTCTGCCATTCTTAGCGTATCGCCCAGCTTCAGTCTTGTCCACTCTGAGATATTGTCCTCCCATCTCTGTCTTCCTCTCCTTCGTCCTCCTTGCACAGTGCCTTGCAGGATTGTTTTGGCAAGCCCTGCTGAACGCGTGACATACCCATACCACTTCAGTTTGCGTTTTTTTTTTTTGTTCACAATGGCTAATAGGCCTTGGGGTGTAGGGGGCTCTGGATAGAGGTAGTACCTTTGCTGTTCGGCAGCTGCGTCTTACACTATGATAGGACGGACGGGCATCACTGGTCCTCACCCATCTCCTTAATTTCTCACGTGCTGGCTCCAAGCGCCACACCCCGGCAAAACACCTCAGCTGGTGGGCTAAACCACGTGAGGGGGTGGTGTTCACACTGCACCACTAGGCGGATGAGCTGTTTCTGACAGCGAACGACTAAAGGACGGAGGAGATCAGGCTTGATCCAACGGCCAAATGTAAACCCTTCAAATCAGGAGTGGAGCCCCGAAGGCAGACAGCTGCCTGTATTCACGCACTGTTCTGGCAGCTCCTGCAGCCAAACTGGTGCCAAACGTACTGCTTTGCATTCCTTTGGACTACATCAGCGAGGCCGAGAGGGGGATCTTGACGACTGGGCATCCCAGGATCCCCTTACTCTTCGTCCAGACTTGCGCCCTGGAGAGGTCACTCCAGTGCCGCTGCTCCAGCGACAACACTACACGGGAGGCAGCAGTTACGAGTTATAAGCCCAGAGCGGATTGGCGTAAGCTCGGGCGCTACGGGTTGTCTCCGACGGTGAGAGGGATCATCGCGTCCCACTGGTGAGCTATCGCCCACTCAGTAAGTTGCTGACCACAGTCTGCCTGCTCCAATGGGTGCTTGGAGCTTAGGGACACCACCGAAGAGCAGACTGTATACCCTGTACCAGACAAAACAACAAGAAGAAAGAAAAAACAAGCAAGCTGGAATGTCAGAACCATGTGCCCTGGCTACTCTGACGATTTACAAGTCGACCACGTCAGGAAGACAGCTATCATCAACCGTGAGCTGAAACGACTGAACATTGACATTGCCGCCCTTCAGGAGACTAGACTCCTTTCCAGTGGCAGCCTCAGAGAACAGGATTACACGTTCTTTTGGCAGGGAAACGAACCTGGGGAGCCTCGAACACACGGTGTTGGATTTGCAGCGTCCAACTCCATGCTGTCCCCAACTGAGCCGCCCTCTGGAGGCACACCCAGAATCCTCTCGCTCCGCCTCTCTACCTCTTCAGGTCCAGTCAACATCCTGAGCATCTAAGCGCCTACACTCTGCTCCTCAGCTGAGATAAAGGATGAATTCTAGGAAGAGCATGAGACCACCATCAGAGAGATCCCTACCACAGAACACCTATTCCTACTCGGCGATTTTAACGCCCGGATTGGAGCCGACAACAACTCCTGGCCCCGTTGCATTGGTCATTTTGGCATCGGCAAGCTCAGCGAAAATGGACAGGGACTGCTAGAATTTTGTTCGTACCGCGACCTGTGTATCTCAAATACGTTATTCTCTACAAACTCTGCCACCGGGAGTCCTGGCGACACCCCAGATCACGTCACTGGCACCAGTTGGATCTCATCATTACCAGAAGACCACTGCTGAACTGCCTTCTTAATACCAGCAGCTATCACAGCGCCGACTGTGACACTGACCACTCACTGGTTGGGAGCAAGGTATGTCTCCACCCCAAGCGGATCCACAACTCCAAAAAGAAAGGACGGCCACATATCAACACAACCCTGACATCTGTACCAGAAGTTTGCACACGCTTTGCTAGTGCCATGGAAGAGGCCCTCAAGGACTGCCCAGGAAACAACGCTGAAGAGAGGTGGAGCCACATTCGTGACGCCATCTACAATTCAGCCATGGCAACCTTTGGCAAGAAGGAGAAGAAAAACCCAGACTGGTTCGAAGCAGGAATAACCGAACTTGAACCAGCTATCACAGCCAAACGCGCAGCACTGCTAGACTACAAGTGCGAACCTTCAGAGAAGGCACTAGCTGCACTCCGAAAGGCCAGAAGTAATGCTCAGTGGATCGCCTGGAAATGCGCCAAAGACTATTGGCTGAATCTCTGCCAGAGCATCCAGCTCCGCCGAATTTGGGAATATCCGCGCCATGTATGAGGGCATGAAGAAAGCATTTGGCCCAAGCACCATTAAGATCACCCCCCCCCCCCCCCCCCTGAGGTCCACTACTGGAGACATCATTACGGACCGCGGCAAGCAGATGGAGAGATGGGCCGAGCACTACCAGCAGCTGTATTCGAGGGAGAACGACGTCACTGACACTGCAGTGGAGAGCACCATCCCCCTGTCCGTGATGGAAGAACTTGATACTCTACCCACTGTAGACGAACTCAACAAGGCCATTGACTCCTTAGCATGTGGTAAAGCTCCAGGCAATGACAGTATTCCCCCAGAGGTTCTCAAGGCTGGCAAAAAGAGTGTCCTCCTTGACCACCTCCATGAGCTTTTACTTCAGTGCTGGTAGGAGGGAACAGTCCCTCAGGACATGCGGGATGCCAAAATCATTACGATCTACAAGAACAAAGGAGACCGCAGTGACTGTAATAACTATCGAGGCATCTCCTTGCTGAGCACTGTGGGGAAGTTCTTCACCCGCGTGGTGCTGAACAGACTCCAAGTGTTGGCCGAACGCGTTTACCCAGAGGCACAGTGCGGCTTCAGACCTCAGATATCAACAGTCGACATGATCTTTTCATTGAGACGGCTGCAGGAGAAGTGCCGGGAGCAGAGACAGCCACTTTACATTGCCTTCATTGACCTGACCAAGGCCTTCGACTTGGTCAGCAAAAGAGGTCTCTTTACCCTATTACACAGGATCGGATGTCCCCCCCCCCCCCCCCCCAAGCTTCTGAAGGTGGTCACATCCTTTCATGACGAAATGAAAGGTACCATACAGTATGATGGCTCATCCTCAGAACCCTTCCCGATCCGAAGCGGCGTAAAGCAGAGCTGCGTACTCGCCCCTACACTTTTCGGCATCTTCTTCTCCCTGCTGATGCACCATGCCTTCAGTCATTCAGAAGATGGCGTCTTCATCCACACTAGGAGTGAAGGCAGCCTCTTCAACCTTTCACGTCTGCGCGCAAAGACCAAGGTGCGCAGGGTCCTGATTAGAGAGATGCTGTTTGCTGATGATGCTGCCCTTACTGCCCACACTGAGGAAGCACTACAGCGTCTCGTCAGCAGCTTCGCTCGCGCCACCGATGAGTTTGGGCTGACCATCAGCCTGACGAAGACAAACATCATGGGCCAGGATGTCAGCAGCACCCCTTGCATCTCTATGGGCGATCACACCCTCGAGGTAGTCGAGAACTTTACATACCTTGGCTCAACTATCTCCAATAACCTCTCTCTGGACAACGAACTGGACTCCAGAATCGGAAAGGCATCAACAGCGATGGCTCGCCTGACCAAGAGAGTGTGGAACAACAGCTTGCTTACCATCAACACTAAGATGAAAGTGTACCAGACCTGTTTGCTCAGCATTCTTCTCTATAGCAGCGAGACGTGGAGTTTGTACACCCGTCAAGAGCGCAGACTTATTTCTTTCCATCTGCGCAGCCTGAGGAGAATCTTGGGCATCACTTGGAAGGACCGTGTTCCAAACACTGAAGTGCTGGCCCAGGCAAACATTCCTAGCATGTACGCACTCCTATCACAAAGACGCCTACGCTGGCTCGGTCATGTCTGCCGCATGCAGGATGGTCGGATTCCTAAGGACATCTTGTATGGTGAGCTTGCCTCCGGCACCAGACCAACAGGCAGACCAGCGCTCAGATACAAAGATGTCTGCAAGCGTGATCTGAAAGCTGGAAGCCTGAATCCCGCAGACTTAGAAGCCACCACCGCAGATCGTGCCAGCTGGCGGCTTGCAGTAAAGACCAGCATAATGTTGAGCGAGGGAAGGAGAGAAAACCAGTGGGAGGAGAAGAGGCAGCGCAGACGAAAGAAAGAAGAGCCAGTGCCCACAGCAACAATCACAGGCTTCACCTGTAGCAAATGCAACAGACACTGCCGCTCTCGCATTGGACTGATTAGTCACAGCAGGCACTGCGAATATTAAAAACAGACTGACCCAGCAAGCGCATATACTCCATTGTCTTCCGAGACAGAAGGATGCCAACAATAGGTCTTCATAGGGCCCGATTTCTTGCCTGATTCTGCTTCCCACTTCCTCGTTAGTGATGTGATCTCTGTATGAGATGCCAAGCAGCCTTCGAAAACATCTCATTTCAGTGGCTTGTATCCTCCTTTCAAGGTCTCCTGCTCGGCGTTAAACCCAAATAACTAACTAACCTTTCAAGGTCTGCTGTGAGGGTCCCCGACTCGCAGGCATAAAAGAACACTGAGATGACTAAGGAGCGTATCAGTCTGATCTTGGAGCAGAGTGTGATGATTCTGTCCTTCCATATGGTCTTCAATCTTGTCAGTGCTGTTGTTGTCTGCGCAATCCTGGACAGTATTTCTGGTTTTGATCCCTCATCTGTCACAATTGCTCCTAGTATTTGAATTTATTAACGGTTTCCAGTTTTTAGCTTCCAATCATGACGTCAGTGCCAATGCCACTGTGTTATTGGTCATCAGTTTGGTCTTCTCTGCACTGATTTCCATCCCGTATGCAATGGCTGTACTGTCCAGCATTTCCACCAGCTGAGCTAGTAGCTCTTTTTCTGTTCCTGCAAGGCCATCAATGTCATCCGCAAAGCGCACGTTTGTGATTGTTCTGCCGCCAATACTGACAGTTCCTTCAGGATCTTTCAGAGCGTCTGTCATGATTCTTTCCAGGAAGATGTTGAAAAGAGTAGGTGAGAGCAAGCAGCCTTGTCTGACTCCGACTGTAGTCCTAAACCAGTTTCCTATTTTGCCATTGAAGCAGACTGCGCTAGTGGCCTTGTTGTAAAGGTTTGCTATGACGTTAATCAGGTTGGCATTGATGTATAGCTTCATGGTGGACCAAAGGGTTGCATGCCACACCCTGTCAAACGCTTTCTTAAAATCCACAAAGACATGATATAGGTCTTGCTGGTGTTGGGGGTACCTCTCACATAGAACTCTCAGGTTGAAGATCTGCTCAGTTGTGCTGCGCCCTGGTCTGAAGCCTGCCCGTTCCTCAGCTATGATATCCTCTGCCTGTGACTTCAGCCTGTTTAGTAGGATCTTTAACATGACTTTGCTTGGGTGGCATATAAGACTGATCGTGCGATAATTCTGGCATTGATTTAAGTTTCCTTTTTGGGGAGAGTTATTATAAGTGATTGGGTCCATGGTGTGGGCCACCCCCTGACTGCCAGATCTTATTGCAGATTGTTGTAAGGCGCTTATCATGTCTTCTCCCCCTTCTTGGACTAGCTCTGCAGGGATGTTGTCTGCTCCTGCTGCCTTCCCTTTTTCCAGCGACTTCACTGCAGCCTCTACTTCTTCTCGGAGGATGGGATAGTTGCCATTGTTGGTCACTGGTGGATTGACAAGTATGCCTGGGTCCCCTTAGCTCGGTGGTTGTACAACTCTGAGCAGTACTCTGTCCATCTCTTCAGTATTACTTCATAAGCTAGCGAAGTCTACCGTGCACCCCCCCCCCCCCCACACACACACACACACACACCCCTACCAGTACTCAATAAGATGGGTTTCAAAGTGTACCTTTGTATGTCCTGAGATGTTTAAGCCATGTTCCCCGAAAATCCTTAAGAACACACCAGAGGTATAGCCGATGGCGCAAGGGTACCCCCATTCACGCTCTTCGCAGATGCTAAAATGAGGTTGAGAAATATTTTCCTCTAAATAAATCATAATTCATTCCAGAAGCCCAAATCAGACAATTGTATGTTAAGGCACACCTCCTGCATCCTCTGGAAAGAACAGAATGAAAACATATTGAATCTCTGGCTCACAGTAAAGGTATTTGTGCACGCAGTAAACGGCCATTTCTGTGAAATCGCAAAAAAAGACAAAAATATTGTGTCAGATGCCTTCAGACATTTTCTATAGCACTGGCAGTCCATTTTCAGGCTTATTTCATTAAACCAGGATGTCACAATTATTATAAACTTGACTAGGTGATGCTGTGATTACTGTGAGTGCCACAGTGGTTGATTTTGTATCCCTACCCCCAAGTTGTAAAAATACACAAAATTAATTAAAACAAATTACTAAAGTTATTCCATTTCATTTTGACCTCTCTTTACCTATTAAGTTTCAATAATGTGAGCATAAAGTGCAAGAAAATAAGAAAAGTCGGCATCTTTTACGGTACGTTCGTGGTGAATGATAGATTTTTCCCATTTAAAATTTGCCGAATTGGGAAACGTAAGTTGTTTCTAATGCCCTCAGAAATTTTGTATACAACTGATAGGTCCTTGTTAGATTTTATTGGTTAGGATAGAGTGCCACAGTTACTCCAAACCTGATGTTATGATGCTGTGATGCATTTAGGGGCCACAGTGGCTGAATCTGCTGCCCTACCCCCATTTTTCCAGTACGCAAAGGAACTCAAAATGATCATAAAAATTGCTTACATCATACTCCACTGTTTAAATATTTTTGGTTGCCAGTTTTCTTTAATAAGTATGCATATTGAGCATAAACATTTGTGATCAATTCATTAATTTCAATGTGACCCATCAATTTAATTGTAACTATTTTTAACTGGCTGGTATTTTAGGTGATATTTTACCTAGCGTAAGGCGGGTCTAGTAAGGTCTCCCCTTTTCCTTTCATTTATTTTCGTCTAGAAATGTGTAAATATGAATATGCGTAATGAAGTTTCATGGTTTCTAACAGCCAAAACAATGTTATCAAAATATTTAGTTTCCACATGTCCACCACGAGATCACCACTTTCACCTTCTTCTTCTGCAACGTTCAATTCCTTGATGGCCGTCTTTAAATCTTATATTGTTCTGGATACCAATAAGCGAGCTGTCAAGAGCTCGGCAGCATGTTTTCAGAGTTTGGTGTACATGGGCGTGTCTTCTGGTCAAAACTGCCAGCGGACCGCTTCTCTGTATGGACAGGTTTGGAGAATGTGCTAAGGATACTGATTTTCTACGCCAAATTCGCATAGGGCTGTTTCCGCATGACCCAGTCTCACGAGGTGAGTCCACCAAAGTAATCAGTGCGTAGATGGAAGATGGTGGCCTGGCTCTCCCTGTTCAGCTTGTTGATGTCGTCTGCCCACGGGCTGCAGCCGCCATTCTGCTGTTGCCAATCACTTTGTTGCTGTAGTGTCTTGGTTTCTTTACAGGAGGTTGTGATCTTGAGGTAGTCTGGCGCCTGCTTTGGCCAGGCTGTCAGCCTCTCCATTCCCAGCTACTCCAGAATGCACTGGAATCCACTGCAGCACTATTTTGTGGACAGGACATCCAGTCAATCTTGAATCTTTCTGGCGAGATCAGTGGATGAAGCTGCTGCCTTTCCCTAGCTAGTGCTCTGCTGCTGTGGTGAGCACCCACAGATCTATACGATATTTGGAGCTGCTGCCGCCAGTTGGTAAGGAGAGGGAGGTGGTAGTGCGGTCTGCACAACAGATGTACACGCCACTTCCTTCATTCCGCAAGCCGTCTTGTGCGGTACCACAGCTGCTGTGAGGGTAGCGCTTGTACATAATCTCCAGCGAGATGGCTTTGTGCAGTGCCGCGACCTTTGGCAAAGAGTCCTTGAAAATTGTTTATGTTGTCTAGAAGGCTCTTTCTAGATGTCCAGGTATCTGAAGGGAGCTCTTCACACATCTTTGGGCTTGGTTCCTTTGCAGGACCTTCAGTTGGTGGTTCAGACTTGGGCGTTTCTGACGGTTCTTGGTCTGCTCCTGTAGTCTCCCATGCTGTTGGTGTTTAGTAAGTCTCTTCATCGTGTGTGCTGTTCTGTGTTCCAGTGGCTCCAATGTCCTCCATTTCCTAAATTGGGGTGCTCCAGATGGCTCTAAGAATGTCACTACATCATGAGAATGACTCATGGTCTGCATCTTGTCAAGCCTGACTTTTTTGGTTTTGCAGGCAGTGTTCCATGTTGTAGATGTATCTTGGTACCTCACTACTGGTCTGACCAAGCAGGTGTTTGCTTGTGCCAGGATGCTGTAATTTGCGCCATTGTGGTCCCCACCAGTTTCTTCATCAGAGCCTTTTTTCGCAGCTCTAGCTTCCATGGCTTTGATGTGTGGCCTCCACGTGAATCCAGTAATTTATTTGTTGCCAGTAAAGTTGGCCTGTCTGTCTTTGGTACTGGAAGGTCTCCAGTTTCAAGGTGACCTCTTCCATCTGATTGAAAGAGATGGTCTAGCTCAGTTTGAGTGGCCATCTTTCAGTCCAGCTGCTGACTCTATTGGCAGCATCCTGGATTCTGCAGGATGCTATTTCTTTATGTGTCTGGTGTGCTCCACACTGCAAAGTCATCCGCATGGAGGGTGTTCAAGATGAACCTTGGTACTGTTGTACTGATGTCATTAATGTAGACCAAGAACAGCATCAGACACAACATCTCCCTGAGGTACACCTTCTCCGAGTTTGACAAGACTGCTGAATGTGCAGACGGTAGAAGCTTCAGCGGCAGCCCCTATAAAACTATATCTTAACTAAAAATAATTACAATTAAATTGATGGGCCACATTGAAATTAATGAAATGATCACAAATGTTTATGCTCAATATGCATACTTTGTTAAGAACACTGGCAACAAAAATATTTAAACAGAGGAGTATGATATAAGCAATTGTTATGATCATTTTGCGTTCCTTTGCGTACTAGTAAAATGGGGGTATGGCAGCAGATTCAGCCACTATGGCCCCTAAATGCATCACAGCATCATAAAATCAGGTTGGGAGTAACTGTAGTACTCTATCCTAACCAATAAAACCAAAAAAAGACCTATCAGTTGTATACAAAGTTTCTGAGGGTATCAGAAACAACGTACGTTTCCTAATTTGGCAATTTTTAATGGGAAAAAGTTATCATTCACCACGAACGTACCATAAAGGATGCCGACTTTCCTTATTTTCTTGCACTTTATGCTCACATTATTGAAATTTAATAGGTAAAGAGAGGTCAAAATGAAATGGAATAACTTTAGTAATTTGTTTTAATTAATTTTGTGTATTTTTACAACTTGGGGGTAGGGATACAAAATCAACCACTGTGGCACTCACAGTAATCACAGCATCACCTAGTCAAGTTTATAATAATTATGACATACTGTTTTAATGACGTAAGCCTGAAAATAGACTGCCAGTGCTATAGAAAATGTCTGAAGGCATCTGACACATTATTTTTGTCTTTTTTTGTGATTTCATGGAAATGGCCGTTTACTGCGTGCACAAATACCTTTACTGTGAGCCAGAGATTCAATATTTTTTCATTCTGTTTTTTTGTGTGCAGAGAATGCAGAAGGTGTGCCTTACCATAAAATTGTCTGATTTGGGCTTCTGGAATGAATTATGATTTATTTAGAGGAAAATATTTCTCAACCTCATTTTAGCATCTGCGAAGAGCGTGAATGGGGGTACCCTTGCGCCATCGGCTATATCTCTGGTATGTTCCTACGGATTTTCGGGGAACATAGCTTAAAGATCTCAGGACATACTAAGGTACACTTTGAAACCCATCTTATTGAGTACTGGGGAGGTGGGGGGGGGGGGTGGTGCACGGTAGACTACGCTAGCTTATGAACTATATGTCATGGTCTTCCTAAGACAGTTCCCTTCACTATCTTGAATGATCGAGAAGCGTCCTTGTTTTACACTGGTCAGGTCTTTCACCAGATGGTATGCTTTTTTTGCTATTATTTTTGTTCAGATTTTCCTCTACGTGTTTACACTGATCTTCAATCCACTTGTTCTTTGCCTTTTTCATGCTTTTCTTGATATCCTGGTTAATTTCCATGTATTGTTTAGCTTCTTCTACGTCTGATTTCTTTTTCTTTAATTTTCGACGCTTGTCACATAGAACAAAGATGTCAGCTGTAACCCAAGGTTTCTTTGCTTGTCGGTGTTTGCCAAGGATCTCACTGGCTGTTTGGGTTACAGCACTGTTAAATGTTTTGATCAGTGTGTCCATGTCTGTGTCTTCTGCACCAAGAAGTAGCAGAGGCGCGAATTTTCCTCCTATCTTTGCCTGGTTGGCTTCCGCTAACTCTAGATCTTTCAGCTTCTCGAGGTCAAACTTGATTCTGGTAGGACCCTGCTTGTTGACCTTCTTTAGGCGGAGTCGGAAGGTCATCATCACTAAGTCATGGTCGCTTCCAATGTCTGCTCCCGGAAAACTTCTTATCTTGGCAATGTTCACACTGGTTTGGAAGCGTCTCTTCACCATAATGTAGTCAATTTGGTTATGGTGCTCTCCGTTCGGGCTGTGTCATGTCCACCTTCTGGATGCTTTGTGTGGGCCGAACGCGTTCATCAGCTTTAGATCATTTGAGCTGGCAAATTCCAGGATCCTTAAGCCTCTGTCGTTGGTTTCTGCATTGCAGTAGCGTCCGCATGTGCCTTTCCAGTTCCTAGCAGCATCCTCTCCTATTTTGACATTCCAGTCTCCCTGCACCACAAGAATGTATTTCTTGAGGGTCGGGTCCAGAACTTCTTGCATTGGTCAAAGAAGTCTTCTATTTCCTCATCGCCATAGTATGTTGTTGGGGCGTAAACTTGTACTATGGTTATATTGAATGGGGTTGCCCTCAAGCGTATGGCGATAAGCCTACTGGAGACTGGCCGACAACTCATGACAGTGTTTAGTGTTGGTATACAGGTATATTATCGCGGCACCAGGAAGCCACAACGGCAGACGGTGTTATTTATTTAGCAATTTAGCAATGCTAAATTTGCAATGGACGTGTAATGAAAAACCACTTGGCAGGCAAAAGGTCTTTCGGTAGACGCCGATCTTAGCTGGCCTGCACACAGCCGCGCGCGGGCCAGCTAAGGCTGATGTCGCCCCGAGGACATTTTTGCTGGACAGGCATCCCCGTGGGAGCCAGAGACCATTGCGCGTTGCATCCTATATCGCGGTATGCTGTCTGACCTGTGTCACTGTTTTAAGGCGATTAGTTTTCAAGCCATTGTAAGTTCGCTGCACAACAGCTTCAGCCCTCTGCAAAGTCAGGGTTAGAGTCCTTAGAGTTTGACCACCTATGTAGTGAGGGACTGTGCATGTAGTCACCAATATAATCAGGTAGGCTACACACACTTAACCCATTTAAACCCCATGGCCGCATTTTCCAGATTTTGGAGGTGTCACCTGTAGAGTATTTACCAGCTGCAGGAGATGGATTGATCATGATAATTCAAGGGTAGGCCTGATGAGCTTGGCGCCTTAAGGTCAATCCATCTCCTGCTGTAGGGCGTTGGGGTTAAATGGGTTAAAAGCAACCACACACACACACACACAGTCCCGGCTCCAGCGATCCAGGAAGTGTTTAGATCTGAAGTGCAAGCAACAACAGCAAACGTGTAAACAGCAACAACAACAACAACAACGACAAACGCAACAACAACAACAGCAGCAAATTTAGCACTCGTGTTACCTGAGTCGCCCCTCCTGCCTGCACTAGCAGGTCAATGACGTCAGTCAGGTCGTGGCGGGCGGCTATGTGTAGGAGAGTGGACGCCCGCCGCCGGTCAGCTATCTCGTTCAGGTCAAGGCCATTGTCTATGAGATGCTTGAGGCAGGCAGCGGATCGGCTGCGCCACACCATCACCTTTACAGTGAAACTGAAGTGATTTTCACTGATTTGAACGCAATCCATTCACACGCAGTCAAATGAAAAGCCAATGTCAAATGACAGGTTTGAAAGTCTTTGAAAACATAGTCATTAAGATGCTTTTTGCTCTGTGCATTTGTACCTGAAACAATAAAAGATAACCCTTTAGTTGTCTGTAACGTATATTGTCACGATAATTCCTACAAGAGGATCTATGCCTGTTGCTGACACCAGTTTGAATTCCTTATCCTAGGACAGCTAGTTCTTCGTGATGGTGAACTGACGAAGACTGCAGAAACACATTCCGTCAACGGGCACTGACCGGGTAAAAAGACTGGACAAACATGCGATATCGCATGTTTGTCCGGGCTTATAATCCAGTTTTCGGTCGAAACAAGGGCAACTTTCCCTTACTTCTGAATTCCAGAATGCGCATATTACTCCAAATTTCAACAGAACTCAAAAATAAAATTTAGAAATTAAGATAGACACTCTTTGTGGCTTCATTTCAAGACAAGTGTCTCAAATGGTGCCCCCCCCCCCCCGACCCTCACCCCCTCCCCTTTTCTGCTTGCGCTGTTCTGGTTGTAAAGGTGCACTATCTACTTTCGTTGACCCGATTCCACTTTAGGGATAACTCCTGCTGAGAATCTCACAGATGACGCTCCCCGTGGGAGCTAAAGATGCTCTGGCTGACGTCGTTTGTTGTTCCCGGTGCACAACTCCTATTGCTACTAAACCTACGGTGTCTACCAGAAGGCCCTCGGCGTTGCTGGCCCGAGCACGACCGTCGCACTCTAGCCATACAACGGATGATACAGCTCCATTACGGTTTCGCTTTCTGGTGAGGTCGCGTACCGTTTGCGAGCGTTCGTCCAGGCAAAACGACAGGCTTCTTCAGATAGCATTAACTCATTAAGCCCGACGACCGTATTTCCCAAATTTTAGAGACGTCATCTAATGACTAAGCACCAGTTTCAGGAGATGGATCGACCATGATAATTCAAGGGCAGTTCCTGTCGGCGCCAAGCTAATCTGGCACTGCCCTTGAATTATCATGGTCGACCCATCTCCTGCTGTAGTGCGTCAGGGCTGAATGGGTTAATAATATAATAATAATAATAATAATAATAATAATAATAATATAATAATAATAATAATAATAATAATGTGCATATATGTAGCACTTTACCTCCAAATGAATTATGCTCTAAGCGCTTTACAAGATCAAAAACCACATAACAAAAGTACAAGAAAGTGAAAGCTACAATAAATTTTACAACTAAAGTGTATCAAAAGCTCTCTCTCTCTCTCTCTCTCTCTCTCTCTCTCTCTCTCTCTCTCTCTCTCTCTCTCTCTCTCTCTCTCTCTCTCTCTCTCTCTCTCTCTCTCTCTCTCTCTCTCTCTCTTACACGTGAACGTCAAATATTTACTCTTTCTCCTTACATTTGTAAACTGATAATCCTTTGTTGTCTTGTCGGTGTCGCTATATGCTCTTGATGCTGCTGATTCTTTGACACTGTCTTAGCTGAGTATAATATTAATGCTATGCACTCATTTATTTCCCTTGCTTTTTGTGTTGGTGGCAGTTACTAATTCTCCAATACCATTTTCTTCCCTTTCATTAATTCACCTATCGTGTTTTTTTTTTTCCCGTAGTTTTTCTTCCTCCTCTTCTTCTTCTTCTTCTTCTTCTTCTTATTATTGTTATTATTTGCATGCTCTTTTTATTTTCCTGTTATGTTGTTTGTTTACAGGACAGCTTGTAAGACAGGCATTGAGTTGCCTAATAGCTTTATCCCGAATAAATAAAGATTCATCATCATCATCTCTTTCTCTCTCTCTCTCTCTCTCTCTCTCTCTCTCTCTCTCTCTCTCTCTCTCTCTCTCTCTCTCTCTCTCTCTCTCTCTCTCTCTCTCTCTCACACACACACACACACACACACACACACACACACACACACACACACACACACATACCGTTACAAAAACAGGTACTGATAAAGCACTGCTTAAGCGTTATAAGGTCCTGGTAAATCGAAGTGAAACAGTTGTAATGCGGTGAAATGGATCAGTGCTCAGGTCGTACTCCAAATGTTAATAGCTGGCCCCCATAACCTGCCCGCTATGTCCGTCCATCATCACTCCGGTGCCATGGACATTAAACCCCGAACTCTAACTAACTAGCGAGCATTCTCACCAGATAGATCCACTCAGGGAGTACGCCACAAGTACGCGAAGCATCTCATTTGAGTAGAAAAGTAGTTGTGGCGTACTCCCCGAGTGGGTCTATCTGAAGAGTACCTCCGCAAATGATACGGGTGTTATCCTCCTTCCTCACCTTCTGCCTGAAGACCTCCATCTCCCTGAGGCTGCCGTGCGAGTGGTCCTCCAGGGGATCGATCACGTCTATCTCTCCGTCGCATCCGGCTTGCAGCTGTAGTAGGGTATCGCTGTTGTAGTCACGGCTGGCTGGCTGTAGGTAAGCGCCGTCACTGTACCTGTACCAGCATTGGTTCAGCGATCGCATTAAACTCTTACCAGTTCGCTCCCTTGGCCATCGTATGTATACATACGAAGCCACGCCCACGGAAAATTCCATCGTGTTTACTGAATTAAAACCAATTAATTTTTACTCTCAGTATTATTGTCATAACTTATTGACATTAGAAAGTCACTTTCATATGATAGAATGAAAAAAATATTAATTTTGATTTTGTTCGTGACCTTTGTTATGGATCGAGTCACTACGTCCGCCATCTTGCTTTCCCTACTGCGTCATTTTCACTGCTTGCGATTTCTCTCTGCGAATATTCCATCAAAATGAGTTCATCCGAGTCCGAAAGTGAAGAGTATCTCACTGAAGGGGAATCTTCCAGCAACCAGGCTGTTGAAAACGATTCTAGCGCCAGCGATGTGGAAAAAACAAATGAAAACCATCGCAGGTCACTGTGACACTTTCTATTTTGGTTTGACCATGTGCTATCCATGTGAGTCTTTGTTTACCTATTTGTCTGGTTCAGAATCGTGAGTTATTATTTGCTTGCAGTACTTCTGATAACTTTATGAAGTACATAAACAAGTTTTATTACATGCTGTGTATTGCCTCAGTGATATTTTCAGCAAGTCAGAGATTTTCAGAGAAGCACATGTTTGTTGTCTCAGTCATGCCAGGTGTTGACACGCCCACTTTTTCCTGCCCTTGACCGGTGTAGATTATGTTGCATAACTCTTAGAAATTCAAACACATTTTGTTGAAACTTCACAAAAATGTGTAGAAATGATTTGTCCACACACTGGATTCACATTTTAAACAAAGGGGCAAGAAACAAAAAAAAATTTCTTCTTAGTGACTTTTGTGAAAACTGTTTTTGGAAACCGGACACCATTTTTTCTTCGTCGCTAAATAAACAATAACTTCTAAACTACGTTAAGTACAGATTTTTACATTACCCTGACTGAAAGCTGACTCAATGCACTTTAAAATGATGTATAATAAGCCAACTTTTGACTACTAGAAGAGCTTTCAGCAGCACGTTTTCTTGGTCATGTGTGAGGATAAAAGTCATTTTGTTCACTGGCCTCAAATAGAGCGAACTGGTAAGAGTTTATTAAAGCTTTAGCTATCCGCTGCGCTTTTCGTCGAGAAACGTTAAATGTTTAGGCTTCATGTCTTGTGTCCACCACGAAGTGATTTCTAAGTCGGGGCACCGAAATAGGGTGTGAAAAAAAATTGACCCCAGCCAGACTCGAACCCGGGACTTTTCGGACGAGAGTCGAACGCTCTACCACCGAGTCACCCAGCTCCCCTCTTTTCGTCGAGGTGATTCACCTCGACGAAGAGCGCTACCGACAGCCAAAGGTTTGAAGGTCACCAAGGGGAATTATTGAGCGCTGTACATTCAAAGGGATGTATAATTATGATCGTCTTGTTCTTTACCTGCCTATTTTTGTGTGGGCATGCTGGCGAGCATTTCGTCCCAAAAATTATACCCGAGAGTGAAACATTTTCCGTAACCTACGAGAGCCCTATAGCCTGACCAGCTTACACCCCCGTGCCTTTTTCTGTTTAGAGTTTGGGGTGAAAACAGCTTTAATACTTTGCTTGTCGGTAGCGGTTTTAGTCACGATGATTACTGCAGGAAAGGGTTAATAGTTGACGTAGCCTTTTTGTATCGGACCGGAAACCTCACAACCTGAGTACGCTTCCTTGACAACAAGTGTAGGTGCCAGTGCGGAAACTGAGGCCATCGCCCGACTGTGCGCTGGCCAACGGCGGCCGACGTCGGCCCGATGACATTTTGCGCATTAGGGGTCTCTTCTACAGAGTCTAATGTTCGGAAATAAAGGAAATCACTGTATGCAAATTTCTGTAAGAGTAATACAGACAACTACGTAATTGTTTCAGACAAGTCGCGGAGAATGACAGAGAACGTTGCAGGCGAAAAGAATGGAGACGTCATGTTTTACTGCCGCGACATGGTCGCTTAAAGCTGTTCTTAATTGTACGAACTTTTGATCGGCAAATCTAGATTGGAGAAGATCGGCGATCTTTTGGTTTGTTTCTTACTTGAGGTTGAACGAACCTAGGCGAACTTCAGCAAACCAGGTTTGCCATGGTTCTCTTTCTTAACTGAAGTGCTTGATTCGGCGTACTTACTGTCTGCGAAGGTGTTCAAAATGGCTGCCGCTATGCCGCTTCGCGATTTGAACGATGTTTGTTTTTGTACTCCTTGCAGTAGCGACCTCACAAACAGCGTTGCGCCTCCCACAAATCAATAAAAATAGGTCTTGTTCTTCGCACGAGTGAAATATCGCAGTCCGCCATATATGTTTGTATCGGCGGTGACTGTCTTCTTATCTCCAACGCAGAAGAGGGTAAAAGTTTTGACCAATCAGAGAAAAGGTTCGCCTTCGTTTGCTCAACACGTTGAGCGAACCTTTTCCGACAGCGAACTATGGTTTGCCGAGGTTCGTGAACTACTTCGAACTTGGGTCGCCGTATCTTTAGATCGTCCAATTAAGAACCAGCCTGGTTCGTCCGAGATCGTGAACTGTAGTTCGTCAGAGTTCGCGAACTAAAGTTCGTTTAATTAAGAACATGCTTAAAGGGTAGAAAATCGTATTTAGGTAAATCGCCATTTTTTTCACCACCCCTGAAAAATGCCCCTGCGCCGGGTGGTATAGGTCGTTTGACTTCGGAGCGCACAACGTTTTTCGTAAATATCTTCTCAAAGAAGCACTTTTCTATACCAGTTTTAGAACAAAAATTAATATCATTCAGTGACAGTGATGCGATTTACTTTTCAGAACTGCGAGCCGCGTTAGTTTAGCTGTACAGTCGTAAAACTTTGGAATTGTTATAACGAAATGACTGATTTTACATCCCAAAATGTACCCCAGATATATTAACTCATTCTGCCCCAGACACAACCACAGCAAGATAAGGATCGACCATGATAGTTCAAGGGTGATGCCAGAATAGCTTGGCGCCTATGGGCGTCAAGCTATTCTGGCATCACCCTTGAACTATCATGGTCGATCTGTGTCCTGCACTGCAATGCAGTCTTCAGAGGACAACGGCAACATTTAAGGATTTCGGTGTTGGGGTAGAATGAGTTAAGCCCAGTATAAGATCCATTTTCACGTGAATTGGCCACGTTTTCAAATCTGAAACAGCGCAGGCATACATGAAGTATGCATGCCTGACATCGATATTGAAATCTGCCGGGGGCTCTACTTATGGTATTGAAAATGGCTTGTTCTTGTCATTTCACCAAGTGTTTACGTCTGTACAGCAAAATGGACAAATCACAGGAGTTGAGGAAAAAACTATTCCTTATTAGGTTATTTGGCACTAAATGATTTGTGTACTTAGAGTTGTACAGAAACGTGTTTCTTTGCGGAGATATTTGGGGAAAACGTTGTGCGCTCCGTTGTCAAACGGCCTATACTAACACTACGGTATTACCTGGCGTCGACGCGGTGAGGAAAGTGAACACGTGGCCAGTGTTCCAGCAAAACGGCGCCCGCTGTCCGCCCAAACCCGTCCATGACCGTGGGGTCAGAACCTTGGTCCAGCAATAGCTTCACAAACTCCGGACGCCTGCACGCAGAGTGATGACATGGTGTTGTTCATAGGGATAGCAAACGTGTACAGACGTCAAGCAGGTTGGTGATTTAACTCATTCAAGGTGTCCCGCTTCAATAGCTGAGGAAGTGTCGTATAGTGTTGCTGTGGGTCGGCTTGAATGGGTTAAGACATCAAATCTCTCTATCCATTGCTCATCAATAGAGTAGAAACCAAGGAGCCAGGTGTGCGTTTGTGTGTGGGGGGAGGGAGGTGGGGGAGGGGAGGGGGGCAGAGAATGACTCCAGTCAGAAAGTGGGGGAGGGAGGGGGACGATCTGTAGAGAGCGACCCACCTGTAGAGCGCGGCCATATGCAGAGAGGTGGTCCGCAGCTTGCTGAAGGCTACAGTGTCGAGGTGCAGGAGCCGCTGGCGAGGTGTGAGGGCACCCAGGCATGCTGTGTCATTGCACAAGTCGCTCGTCAGGATCTCCTGGCACCGATCCAACTTGCCCTTGACGATGGCATCGTGGAAGTGGGCCCAGCAGCTGTCTCCAGGCTGTGTCTTCCTCATCAGGATGTTCCCGTGAACCTACGAGTGAGAAAGCCCATGAGGCGTACCGTGCCCCCCCCCCCCCCTCTCCCCTCTGCTGTACTCATTCATACTCACTATACACTCCTGCATCTGGACCGATGATTACGCTGTGCAGAAGTGGCATCTCACCATCTACCGCTGCTCTCGGCAGCCCATGGAGAAATGACAAATGAGGTGCGAAAGAGTACACGACAAGTACTATTCAAATAAGACGCCAAAGTGTACACCACTAGGACACTTCTATTCAAATGAGATGCTTCGCATCTCCTTTGACTAGAAGTGTCCTAGTGGTGTGCTCCCCGCGTCGATCGATCTGGGCACACGGTGCGGATATTTTCCACTGTCCGGACAATCGAAGAAATGTACCTATCACACTTTTATTTTCAATATCAGTCAATATTGACTCCATTCAGCCTAAAATGTTTCGTAACTGGCCCACGATGAACACTTCCAAATATTTAGAATACAAAGTGGCAAATATACATGGCTGATATCACCACTGTCTCATGGCTGGTTGGCTTTGGGGGAGAAAAATCTTAATGTTTCTTTAGTCTATGCGGCCTATTTATTATTATTTTTACACCGGTTTATTCACGATTTTTCTGAATTGTGTTTTGAAACATTACCACCTCGGCATCTCTGTACATCCTCTTTGACCAAAGTCCAGGAAGTTCGCAAAGTCCAGTAAAAACAGAAGAAAATCCAGTCCCAACAAAGAAATAAACACACCTAAAAAAAAAACAATGACAAAACAATTCATTGAAATAAATTGTGATGTAATTTTCTTTTTTAAGCGTATTTCTTTCTTTCTTTCTTGGGGTTTTGCTGTTGTTGTTGCATTTTAAACGCTTGGCTGTCACATGTTCAGTCTGTCGAGAAAGATTATAACTACATTATTGTAAGACATTTTGCTCTTCAGGCACGTAGAATGATACAATTTGGTGCGTTTACTGCCAGAAATACACTGCTTACTGCCTCCGAGAATTTCTTAGTTCTTCCAACTTGTCTGGTATACAGCTTGCTACTAACGACTTCGCGCATTGACGCCTCCCTACCTTTCAGCACGTTAGACCGATACCTTACAGAGGTTGTCTCTTGTTCTATCCGGTTCTCTCTGGGGCCAGGCATGCTTGGACAGGGATCGCAACACTTGGCCCATTCACCTGTTGGAATGGCACGATGCTTTGCCTCTCATCTGACGCCATGTGCCGATTTATCTATACGGGACCTGTGATGTCAGATGACGCATTATTTTGATGACGTCAATTTAGAAGGAATCTAGTGAACATGATCGACATTGTAATGTTCGCGGTACCGCCATCTATACTACAAATATGCCCCAGACGTATGACATTTGGCAGGTAAGTACAGTTATTAATGCAGTTTCGACTAATACATAAGTCTAGAACTATAAATATGCAACACGTGCAGTGCATGTAGTAACATGTAGTAACTTTAGTCGACGCGTAATGTTCGATCGTCCTAGCTTGAACTGAGGTTCCGTAGTGACGTAAAAAAAAAAAAAAGTACAAACACTTTATAGAACAAACATCAGGCGGGCATCATGAAATTGGAAGGTTGAGCAGAAATTCCCTATACTACGTCACTGTCTTCCTCAAGATAATGCAATTTGCAGATAGTATGCGATATATGGACAAATGAGGTCATTCAATGCTACTTGAATTTTTTCCTGAAAAAATAGACCAACCCATTCCTACGGCCTGAAGATTTAGGCTCCGTCCCTTTAGTCGAGGTCCGGCCGTCCAGTGCTACCCGTGCTTCACGTAAAATAGTGCGAGTGTAGACTGATAGTGTAGTAAAGCGCGCTGCTCGACGTTGATTTTTTAAAAACATTTTTAGGATGGTATATCTTCTAAAGGGGGTGATTAAATCTTCAAGGCCATAGGAAATATATATATATATATTATAAGTTATTGGACGGAGGGGTTCGCTACACGGGCCTTTGTAGGCCTGAGGGAAGTCAAAGCCGAATCATTGTACCCCGAAGGCCGAAAGGCTGACGGGTACAATGATTCATTTGACCTCCGAACAAACATAGATATAGAGATCAGTCGCTACTTATCTTCATTTATCGCAGAAGGAATGTGGCAACTTTCTAGCTTGATTCTAACTTCCCGGTTGAAGGTTAAGGCCTTCGGGAAACTAGTTGCGGAGATATCTCTTAATTAAAGAAATAAAAACAAATAAATAGCCATATTAATAAAAGTAAATGTGCCACATTCCTTCTGCGATAAATGAAGATAATTAGCGACTGATCTCTATATTTGTTTCTTTGTCTATTTTGAAAGAGGGTATTTACCCGAAATATTAATAAATTGTAGTTGTAACTATCTTTTCTAAGCGTGTTTCTTTCTCCGTTGGGTACTTCTTATAAAACGACTAAATCAGTCTGCTTGAAATGTGATGTATTGATACGAATGATAAAAAGAATGTGTTTTATGCTCAAATGTGGTAACTATCTTGAAGGTCAAGGCCGTAGCGGCCATATTTCTTTTCAAGTTATGTATTCTAAAATTATCAGACTGTTTTGGCTCAAACTTGAACAGATAATTAGGAAGTGTATTTCTTTAACCCATTCAGCCCTGACGCACTACAGCAGGAGATGGGTAGACCATGATAATTCAAGGGTAGTGTCAGATTAGCTTGGCGCCTGTCTCCTGCAACTAGTGCATGGTCATTAGATGACGCCTCCAAAAGTATGGGAAATACGTGCGTCGGGCTGAATGAGTTAATTAAAAGATATCTCCGCAACTATTTTTCCGATTTGCTCTAAATTTTGCATGAGTTGGGTATTAATGCAAAATTTATCATGATCAATTATGATCCGATAATGTTTCCTTTCTACTCAGTTTTTGGTGGAGAGTGCAATTTAGAGTTAGATAAGGACATACTGTGTTTATGTAGCATATACTGTGTCATTATCTAGCGGTATTCATGTCGTGCTCACAACAAATCCATTAGTCCCGCGAGGAGTGCTATCATGCAAGAGTACTCGAGCGTCCTTTTTACCGCAGGGGTTGTCACAATAATGCTGTGAAATCCACTTGACCTCATACGTACAGCAGTGGAGGCGGAATATATTTGTCATGGGGGAGGCGGGAAGGGGGGCAGCGTGCCTGACATATTACTGTTCAGTTTCTGTCTCCAAAAAATCAATCAGTAGATGGTGACGAGAGGGAAGTGGGGGTTTGAGCTTCATAGTCCAACTTCAGTAAGGCAAAATAACAAGCTACTGTACAGCTTTGTAAAAATGAAATTCTTATTATTTTTCTCTCCAGAAGCATTTTGGTTTTTTTTTTTTACGACAACAACAACAACAATTAAAATGTTATGATTTTTTCTCTGACTTTTTCTACTCCCTCAAAATATTGGGGAAGCTAGGGGATACTCAGCCCCCCCCCCCCCCCCACCCACCCCGCACCCCCTTACTTTCTTTACTAGTCAGGGGTGGAGGGGGCAGGGGGGTGCAGGGCAGATCTTGTATTAAAAAAAATTAAAATCGTTGTAATTTCAACATTAAAAATTGCCAGCCGTCAAAGGAATATATCGATATAAAGTGGTTTCAGCAAGAGGCATAGATCATCACAACCCCCAGCAACTGCTCATGAGTATTTCTCTTGCAGAACTTGAGTGTTGTTCACTTTATCGGCGCAGCCAATTTGGCATGCTGTTCACTGTGTTTTTCGGAAGTCAAGGTGGTAACACTTGAGCATCTAGCACAAATAGCCAGAGCTGGCTGGACCCTGGCAGATTAACAGTTTCTAATTCGCATGACACACACGACTGTCGTGCTCAGTCGGAAGGTTGTAGGCACAGTAGAGTGCCTTTATAATTTCATTGCCGAAAAAACTATAGAACATGATCCAGCTGCAAGAGACACAGATCATCATGAGCCCCCGCAAATGCGGGAGGCTCATGAGGATATGTGTCTCTTGCTGAGACCATTTTGTATCCATGTTTCTTGGACGGCTTTGGCTTTTGGGATTTCAATAAACAACGACTTCAGACGTAGCAGGCCTTGCACAAATAAGCTTGTTCGCATCGCTTGGATAATGGACTCCCACAAACTGATCCTCTTCACACTGTTAATGGAAGCTCGTCGTGTACATACAAATTCTCTAATTAACCCCTAACTGCCAGTGGACGCAGACTGCGTGTCGAAATCACTGTAAATTCAAAGTCAAAGATCCTCAGCCGTCAAACGAACATGCATGCAAAGTGGTTTCAGCAAGAGTCATAGATCCTCATGAGCCCCCGCAACTGCGGGGGCTCATGAAGATCTATACCTCTTGCAGTTGGGTGATGTTCAATTTTTCTCGGCAGTCAAAGGGTTGAAGGCAACACTGTCGTGTGCTTATTAACCTAAAAGTACATCCTTTCTCAATAGCGCACTTCTTATATCGGCAATGTGGTTTTAACATTGGCGCACACAGGCGCTTTAAAATATATCTGTAGTTGCAAAGTTTGCAGTTGTGCCGGCCTTATTTTAGTAGACGCACAAAGCTACGATCTTAAGCATTTTCTCCATGGATTCAGCTGTGTATCACCCGATGCAACAAAAGCTGTAGTTGACAACTCAAACAGACAAAAAGCTAGCAGCAACTAGCAGCAGAATCAGAAACGTTTAACTAAAAACTGAAACTAAAACAATTCCGTGTGATCACTCTTTTTTGCAGTGTTAATGCAATTACAGGCCTTTACTTGTACATCTGGAGAGCTTTAATTCCGACCCGGCCAGTGTTCGTTCACTCTGGACTCTGCAATGGGGCGGCTACACACTCTTTTCACTTGGAGACTCGCTTCGTCCTTCAGTTTTTGTCTTTGGGTCGTCTGCTTGTCCACTTCCGCCACAGAGTTGCCGCCATGTCAGCGGATTGATGCGGCGGTGCGATGGTCGAGCGACGACAAGAGGTACGTCTTCAGTGGGACCGAGTATATGGTGTACAATGACCATTACGGTGTTGAGGAAGATGTGTTTCCGGTGTCAGACATCGCAGACGATTTTCCCTCGCACATTGATGCTGCTGCTTCCTGGTTCGGCAGGAGGAAAAGTCTATATTTTAAAGGATGCTTTGTCTACACGGTAAGTCGTTTAAGGCCCACAGGTGGAGGATGACAGGCGATTGTGATTTAAAACGGAAAGGTTCCCTAAATTGGACGTAGGTGTAAAATCTGCGCGTCTCTGGACGCAAACGGTGGATAAAAAGCCAGGATATACATGCGATGCGATAGCACATGTTTGTCCTTACTTTTAATCCGCTGTTCCTGGACACATTTTAAAAGTCCCTTCTATTTATAGAAGGGACATTTTAGGACGGGTCGAGGTTGGGCGAATTTAATAGCATGTTCATGATGTCAAAGGCGGGCAGGCTAAACCTCTAACAATTAAAGTAACAAGATAACAATTACGTCATGTCTAGTTACGCTAACCTCGCTGCTGAACGTACATTTGGCGCGAAGCGCAGTATGTGCGTATGTATGTATGTATGTATGTATGTATGTGCTTATGTATGTGCTTATGTATGTGTGTGCGTATGTATGTAAACAAGAGAATCTCCGATATTTCTGTACACACAAGCATTAAACTTGAGAGATACTTTCGTAAGTGGGTGGCTAAGAGAGCCTTCGAGCATATTGTAATTAAATGTCTCATTGAAGACATAAACGACCGTTTATAGGAGGTCGGTTGACCCAGACTAGAGTCCGTAATTTTTGTCAATTTACTTGAACTTTCGCATATAGCTAAATTTGAGAAAGACTTTAGTTGAGATGCGTTCGTTAGCCAGCTTTGTATCCTTTCAACTTCTTTATAAAAATAATTCTTTTCAAAAAAGAATTAAAACACTAAAAAAAAACACATTACTTCTAGAGAAAGTCAGACAGTGGCGGTGACGTAAAAGAGGCAACTCCGTCACCACGCAGACACTGACATAATACTCTAAATATGACGTCATTTTCTCTCTCGCGCGCGGTTCTCTCTCTCTCTCTCTCTCTCTCTCTCTCTCTCTCTCTCTCTCTCTCTCTCTCTCTCTCTCTCTCTCACACACACACACACACACACACACACACACACACACACACACACACACACACAAACATGCGCGCATCTCCAGGAGGAATTTATCCTCATGCGCCCTCCAGGCGCATGAGAATCTATGCCTCTTGGAGATATTTGGAGCGCGCGGGCACGCACGCACTAACACGCACACACACATCGACGCGCTTTCAGAAGAGCATGCAAGTGACCCGTGTACTTAGTATATCATGTAGCTAGGTAAAGTCAAACTGCATTTAATATAAATTATAGCAAGACTGAAATTGTACTGTGAAGTTCTAGTTTTGTCACCATTTTCTCAAGCCTATGAAGCGAAAGTGAAACTCATATCACGTAAAATATAAAATTACGTTAAACTAATACTTACGTCATAACAAATGACGTTTGACAAATCAATGACGCGTATGTCCTGCGCCCCTTATAGAACTCACTGACTCATTGACAGATCTGCGAGACTTTTTCAGTAGGAGATAATTCAACATCAGAATCAGGTCAAAGACAAAAAGTATAGACCATTGACAGCGATGACAGCTCTCAAATAGAAGTGACTTTGTGAGTTATGGTTCATTCCATCTTGTTTTTAAGTCCCTTCTTCTTCTTCTTCTTCTTCTTCTTGTCCAGCGTTCCCCAGGTTCTGCCTCAGATGTCAAGCCGATTAATATCCACCTGAGGCATAATCCATGAGGATTGCGTGTGTGCTTGTTTCCCTGACGGGTTTCCACACTATACGAGATGGCATAGTCAGCGACACTCTGACTTCGTTGGTCATTGGTTGGTTTTCTGTCGGGGTTTGCTCCCCTAGACTTTGCCTCTCCTGAGGCACCCACAAGGCAGTGGGGCTATTTGACCCATAGTTGGAGTCAGGTTCACGGGCATCAGGGCCTATCCACACACCGGTGGGCCTGCATGCCGCGTGTCTGAGGGGCCAGACCTCCTCCGAGTCCTCTGCAGTTCAGCCTGAGTCCGTGGGGCGTTCAGTTACCGTGTGTCGCCGCGAGGAGGCACCACATGAGGTTTGTTGTTGGAGAGGCTATGTACTGGCAGAGAGAGACTGACGCCCTGCCCTCCTTTTCGCAATACTGCTAGCCAGCGGTGGAAGCTGAAAGCGAGAAGTGACAAGCATTACCACTGCGCTGAAAAAGAAAGAATGAGAGAACTGAATCTTCATTAACACAATGACTGAATTAACCCCTTAATTATAACTTCATTTTTGAACCCTCATCAGTCATGTTCCCCACACAGAGTAAATACCGTCGGAAGTTACCCCCTAAATCATTGATATTAAAACATTCACAATTTTATGTTCCCCCTCAGTAATAATTTATGGGGTTAACTCAGTCATAGCGTTAATAACACCTTAAATTTCTCCCCCATAGTCAATACACCCGGTCAATCCAGTGCTGGTAACCTGGAGCGATCACACATACACAAACACCTCATGTCTAAACTCAAACCCTCCACTTTAATTCAGGTATGTCATGAATGGACTTGTTCTGAAAAGAAAAATTCAAAGGGCCTGCAATTATTCACATTTTTCCTTTCTGGACTAGCTTACTTTTTGAAAACGTTTCAATTTTTTTTTCAATCAGATCGATATACGCCACACCTGTCTTCATATTCATAAAATCTTTTATTCATTTTTCAATTATGTGTAAACACCTATTCATTAAAATCTTGGCACGTAGCATATGTTAATGTCGAATAGGCAACACACAACCAAACCCCATTTAGCTTCTTACATAGAGAGAGGCCCACCGTAGTCAGTGATAATATGCCTTTTACCTTTATATGCTGTTTTAGAACTGTGCTTATGACAGCAAACAGCACTGATGAAAGATTTGGGTGGGTTGGTTGGGATTTTCTAGAAAACCCACTCAACTTAACACCATGAAGTCTTCACAGAAACAGAACCTAAATGAGTGTGCAACCTGTTGGAAACAGAGAAACCTTTTAACTCAAGGTCCTTTTTGTGAGTTAAACTGAGGGGTGTTAACTGTAGACTGTTATTTCTGCGCAAGTTGAAGCAGGTAGCGTATGCACTACATTGACGAAAGGGTGGTTGGTTTTTGAGAAACCCTGAGCACTTGGCAAGTAGTGCCAAGTGGAATAAGTCACAGCTGACTTAAAGGTTACCTTTAAGTTAGTTGTATAGAAATTATTAATTACTTACCATAAGAACTTACTTATTACTTATCTAAGTTTTTGTAAGTTCTTAATAACAACTTGACTCTAGTCAACATATACTCAGTCATTTTTACCAAGATACAAGGGCAACAAATACACTTTTTTTTTACTCAATAGTAATCTAACGACGGAGCAGATGGGGTTAAATACACAGGCGGCATGTCACCTCTCTGTGAAGTGTAATGTAAAAATAAACGATTTCTAAAACTGATCTTTATTTGCTTGAAAGTAGACCTTGAAGTTTCTGTATGAATTCCTGAACCCCAATCTGTTTTCCCCTCTCTAAAAAACTAGCCTTTAGTTCTTCAACATTCACGGGAGATTGACTACGCATTTTATTCTGTATATCAGTTTTCTGTTTCTTGTAATTGTTCAAATCATCCTGCACTCTCTTAAATTCTTCGTCGCTAATAAAATTGTCCTCCAAAGATTTACTTATAATAAGTTTCATACTGCTCAACTTTGCATTAGCAAGAGTACTCAATGCTTCATGTTTTTGTAATTTTGTGTGAAATCTTTTGTTTAGGGCTTCCAAACCAAAGCATGCCAGGCATGTAGCAACGCTAACACCCTCAATTGCAATTCCAATTAAACTTCCAATTTCTGTTGCAAACAAAACAATACCCCCTACAGAACATCCAGCTGAAACAACACCCACAGCCATAGATGTGTTTTGAACAGAATTGAAAACTGTCTTATACCATCTTTTACACCTGGAGTATCTTGCCTCCTCTCCTTCCAAATATTTAATTGCTTCTGTAATATTTATTAATCGGAATGCGTCTGCCTGTAATGTTTTATCTGATGCAATTGGCACAGTTGTCACATGTGGATCAATCGGCACAGACTCAAGCGTTGGTAGTTGTGGATACAAGTTCACCATTTTTTATGACAAATATTTTTTTTATTTAATCATCGATTACATTTTGCAACTCGTCAAAAGTGTATAATTTGCTGGCGTAATAAAATGAAACAAGATCAATGTGTTCAAGTTTTATGTAACTTAGATGAACAAAAGTTGTTTTGTCGATCACTATCTTGACAGCTTGGATACTACTCGAAACCTCTATATCAACGATGCCTTTTTTAATGGCAATAAAGACCTTTGATGACTCTGTCAATGTGTCATCCCACGTAAGTTTGATTTCCTGTGCGATATCTGCCTCTTTTACAGAAGTTACAGATCTCATGATAATTTCAAATACTATTGTCACTTCTCTAGCCATGACAAAGTTTGCTGGCATAAACACAACAGAAGTATCTGATCTGCCTTTTCTATGTGTAAGAAGATGCCTCCATTTCTCATACTCTTGCACTTTTAGTTTTTCTCTGCTATTGTTGTCTGGGGCAAAACTTGGAACAAGACTTACAATCAACGGTCCAGAGTTAACAACTTTTCTGAATACTAAGGCGCCTTCATCATCAGAATATACATAAGGACTAATAAATTCAAACTTTATGTCCCAGTCAATTGTTGGTGGCAGTGCAGGCGTGAGCGACACAGGGGGCACAGGTGAAACTACCCACTTATTACCCACAAGTATTAAGTTATAGGGCACATTATTTACAAGAGTAGGCGGAAGCGGTACAGTAACATCACGCAGCTGACCAAGTTTAGGTATAGGTCTGTCAGTGTCGTCTTTCATGTCATCAATTAATTTTCTCTTGTACATGCCATAAGAATCAAGTTCAAAACCATATACATTTCCCACCTCTCCCTCTTTCTCAAAATCCTGTACATCCGCCAAATCTTTCAACTCTGTCACTGGACACGCAACTGGAATAATTCTTGACTTTGGACCAGCACTCATTTTTATAAACAAAAATAAAATTATTTAACTTCTAACACAACACTAAAATCATGCATCAGAACTGGTTTGTCATCTTGATTAGTTACAGATATACACAGTGACTCAAAGAAACTGGAACCTAATTTCTTAAACTGCAAATTAGGAAATCTAACAGCCACACTTTCGCAATAAGGTGCAGTTCCAGTCGGTAAGCATCTCAACAAAGTTGAAGGCTTACCATTATGTATATTTTCAGTCATGTTTAGTTCTTTCAAATAAACATTTAGTACTGTGTGTGCTGACAAATGAACAGGATATCTTAAAGTTATTTTATCTTTTTTTGGCTTTATATATATATAGTCCGAATTAAAATACACATAATAAGTAAGCATAATACGAACATTGTAATTGTGTGTGTGATTTTTATATTTTTCTTGACTGCACGTTTGAAAATTCTACTAATGATGATGGTGTCATTGTTGATGACGTTATTATTATAGATATTTCATTGCGTCATTTCTTCCTCCGCACACTGCGTGTCAATACTAGTGTTTCATAAAAGTTTCATGTCATCAGTAATGACACACTAATATCATGAACTTGTGCACGTGCTTTTGTACCTTAGTCTATATATGTAATAGTATTACGATAATTTAGAATTTGAAAGTGCATTCTGTATCTATTTTGACGCTCTACATTCTCACATGTAAATTATGTTTTGTTACCTAGTTACCTGTTACCTGGGCATTCCCCTGAAGAAGCCCTCGCTGAGAGGGCGAAAATTTGTGCATAGATTAAAAGTGTAACTCCTTCTAAACTACGTGGTGTTTGTGGATCCTTTCTTCATATTTTACGTATATATATATATATATATATATATATATATATATATATATATATATATATATATATATATATATATATATATATATATATATATATATATATATATATATATATATATATATATATATATATATATATATTATCTGTTGTCCTCATTGTTGACCAATCTTTTTCTGTTGTCCAATCTTCATCATCTTTAGAAACATAAAAAATTCTTATATCATATATGGTTAAAAACCAAGCAGTATTACAAGACTATCTGATAATAAAAACTTACTATCTTTTGGAAATTCCAATGTAACAAGCAAGTTAGCTGGATTTAAAGTTGCTTTAATTTTATACATATTTTGTAAAAATTCAGCTATAGTACAAAAGTCATAATACCCAGGCAGTAATTGATAAGGGTCAAACATTCTATGACCTATAGTTCCATGTACAGAATATACACTGTCATCTGTTACATTAAACCACTTTACAGTGTAAAACATTTCATGGATAGCTACAGCCTTGCTACCATCATGATTATCAATCCCTTTAGTTAACCACACTGGTTTGTTTGTGTCAAGATTTGTTAAGGTAAAAAACATTTTTATTATCTCATATAAAATATCATAATGGAATTTAAATCACCAACAATTGCCACTACAAACGTATTTCAATTTAATGTGGATGCCAAGTACAATGTTGCACTAACTTATGAACAGAAAATAATTCAACTAAATCAGCTCGACATAGCTGTGTCTGAACAAGATTTATTTCAAGTAAAAAAAAACCAACCCTTTTGACCAATACTTAAACCCTCCAATAACAGATGATACTACTGCACGAAAGTGGTCCTCAAGTCTACTACAGATGTTTCAAAACCAGCTCAACTTTGCTATACTATGTTCAACTACTGGCTGTTGCGTTTCTTTTACAGACCACTTGAAGGGGGCAGGCCTACCTAGAAATTGGTCCAAGTTTTGACCCAAAAACAATCAATGTTCTGTTTGGAATATCCTGATGAAATTTTGACACAGTGTAGCATTTTGGTGATATTTTATGGTAAACAGGTTGATTTGGGAATATTTTTGCATTAAAAGGGTTTTAAATAATTAATAATAATAATTTTTAAAAATTGGCTGATTTATCATGCTGGGTACTGCAAACATCATATTTTCACACACACCCCATGTGGGAACCTGTTCTTTTGTCACAACCTTATTTAGACTCATATCTGGCGTGTATTCTAGAAGAAACATCCTGAGATTAATATGTATTTGATAACCGTGGTTTGAATTTGGTAATAAATTATAACTAAATAATGACATCTTGATAGCTCATAACTTTGTCCATTACAAAGCATTAGTAATTCTTCTAGTTCAGACGCCAGACACACTTATATGCTTTATTTTAAGCCATATGTTGTGGCTCTAGGTTGAAAATTGTGGATTTTATGGTGTTTATAGTGGTAAACGACAGCGATTTTCAGAGAAAATTTTAATAGGGAAATTGAGTCTTACTTGTTGCATCCAGACTAGTGGCCACCTGCCAGATAGGGAAATCCTTCTCTGTCAGCTTGGTCTTCATCCCTGCCAAGTCTCCTGCAACTCTGCTTCCTCCTGAACTCTTTTGATGCCTGCTGGGCTTGCCTCTGGGATGTTATAACCCTCAAAGTGTCCTTGCTCTCAAAGATCTGGTGAGAGAATGCACTGACACTGATACCCATATTCTCAACAATAGCTTTCAAAGTCACTGCACCATCATTGAACAGACAGACTGCAGCAAAAACTGCTGTGTTCACTGTAGTTAACCCATGTTTTTTCCTCTTGGGACAGAAAGTCCAGATGACACTGTTCACACACTCGTTGGATGGAATTTTGCGTGTAGCCCTCCAGACACTTTCGAAGAAGAGACGTTGCAGCCAGGTCTTTAAAATTGTTCAGAATGTCCATATCAATAAGTCTATACCCCTGGAACATTTGGTCATGATTAACTTCTGCATCACTGACACTTTCACTGTCACTCTCAGACTCACCGGAGAAGTCATATAAGTTGTAAATCTTCATATCTGACCGAGTGGGCATGGTCCCAGCTTTCGATTCAGTGTCATTGTCACCAGAAATGTCAGTTTCACTTTCACAATGATTGCTCTGGTCAACACTCCTTTCAAAAGTACTTACCGATAAAACAACTTCAGATTCATTTTTACCTTTTTGGGGGTATTGATTGCAGTGAAATTTATGCTTTAGTAGTCGTTTTCCACCAGATTTCTTGTCTCCTGGCATCTTTGCTAATGTAAACCTCAGAAGTTTGCACAAAATCCGCGTAGAAAGTCAGAATAAAGCTCAACCACGCTTGTAATCAATGGGCGCAGCCATTTTGATGACGTCGTACAGCAGGGAGGTGCTCGTTGTTTCAAATACCAAGGGAGTAGCACATTATTTGGTTGAGCTGAAACTTACCTGTTAGGTTCGTGGATTTTTTCTCAATCTGGGGGCCTCACCTACCTACTTTGAGGCGTCATATCTCCAAAACTACTTACGCTATCGAAAAAATATAAAGTGTGTGTGAAAATAGAGATGTTAAAGTATATAAAACCAGTAACTGTTTTTTACATGCTCAAAAAAGTGTTTTTTTTAAATTTCTGGGTAGGCCTGGTGCCTGAATCACTCAAACAAACTGATTAGATCTGTGTATCGTTTTCACACATATTACCAGCTTAGAAGAATACTGTCAGAACTGCATACCCCACTACACACTGAATCAAGTTTCAACTGTTTTAACAACCCCATGGATATGAAAATGTTTGAACGCATTTGTAATGAATTTTACATCAGCCCCTGGTATGACTTCACACAAAAACTTGATGATCACAATGGCATGGGTACATTGTATTACGCTATGAATCACAGACAATACTCACAAGATTACTACCCTGGTTACACTTCATTCTCATCAAAATCACAAGTCTGGTTAGGATCAATAGAACAGAAACAGTCTAATGCCTGGACCACATTTATCTTAGACAAAAGTGACGGGTTTACTCAAGCGGGAGTCGAGCGCATAAATAAGTCTATCAGAACATATGTGTGGTGTTTACTAGGAGCACAATCACTAACAAAAGCAAACATTTTAAGGAGTGGAAAATTTGAAGGACAAAAATTTTTTCTTGCAAATCTAGAAGATTCAATCAACTCAGTGGTTGATCTCCCATCAAGCATACAACGATAGCAAGACGTTCTTAGATATGCGAGATCAAAAGTTGACTTTGTAGTTGGCATTGGGTTATACATGTTACCATCTGACCTTCAACTCCAAATGGGTACAATAACAAATTATTATAATGAAATCATTGTTGCTGGTGTTGGTCAAAAATTAGGACTCAATCAAACAGTAAACTTGGGGGCAACAACCACACGTCTACAGTCGTTAAAAATATTAATAACACCAGCCCTAGTCACGTCATCACCTGTACAGACAGTAACAGCCCCGGCTTTGTCACTGGCACCCATACAGATAGTAACAGCCCCAGATCCAACACCATCACCAAACACACATGAGTCGGAAAGAACTGCATTGGTAATAGGCCTTACTGGATTAGGGATATTACTTCTTTATCTGTTTCATTAAATACCCAGTTATTAATCCTCCTACTGTAACCAAAAAGACCCACACATGCTCTGCCATAAACCCAACTACCTTTGCCGCTGTACTGATAAGCTTCGTCTTCGCCACGGCCCAGGCATGTTATTTCCACCTCCGCCGCATCAGTCAGATAAAAACATACCTCACTACCAAAGCTGCCACGAAACTCGCTGTCTCTCTCATCTTATCTCACATCGACTACTGAAACTCTCTCCTTTCAGGCCTTCCTCACTCCACCACTCTCACTCTCCAGCGCGTCCAGAACAATGCTGCCCGCCTCGTCCTCAGAAAGAAAAAATCCGACCACATCACTCCCCTGCTCAAGCTCCTTCACTGGCTCCCCATCCCCCAACGCATCCAATACAAGATTCTGTCTCTCTGCTACAAATCCCTGAACAACTACGCTCCTGCCTATCTCTCCAACTTACTCCACCCTACACTCCTCCCCGCTCCCTCCACTCCGCCTCCGACCCTCTCCACCTCCTCATCCCCCGCACCAAACTCAGCACTTTCGGCCCCCGCTCCTTCTCAGTATACGGTCCATCCACCTGGAACACTCTCCCACTCTCTCTCCGTCAGAAACACTCGCTCTCCTCCTTCCAGTCCGCCCTCAAAACTCACCTCTTTCAACAGTTCTAGCACTATATCACCACACTCCCCACCCCAAGCTGACCGTCGTAATGTATTTTCACTATTTGTGTTACGTGAGTCATTGTCTAAAGCGTGCGCATACGTGTGCGAGTTGTGAGTGCGCGCTTAGAGTTATAATTATTATAAGATAAGCGCATTATAAATACCGTAATTATTATTATTATTATAATCCAACTGACAACTGTGCCTATTATACCAGGCAACACATCCATTGCTTTTACAGCCAATTTTGTAAGCAAGTCTGATATATGAGACAACTGTTTTTTTACCCATGATTTTAAGTCTTTTGGGTTTGTTGGGGTTGGTGGACCTGGTGGAGGAGGGGTGCTACTGCCAACCCCAGCACCACCAGAAACAGCTAACATGACAGTACTGATAATAAATCCAAGAGGAGTAATTAAACTTGCAATTGTGATACCCTGCTCTCTGAAAAGTGTTTTCAATCTCTCAGCCAAAGTTGTGTCTTTGTGAAGTATTTTTTTAATAGTTTCTCTAATCCTGTTGACCTGTGTTTTCAGTTTTTCTCTTCCAATACTAATCGTTTCTAAGCTTCCTGATCTTTCTATCTGCAAATCATTTAATCTGTGTTGTATTCTTTCTTTCATTTCTGTGTCAAGATTCCCATTGTCTGCTGTAGCCAGTCTCTCTTTTTCTCGTTCTATGTGTTTATCAAGCTCACCCAGTTTGGCAACATTATTTACCATCTTATCTCTTATTGACTGCAGTGATTTATCCAAGCCCATAATCTCTCTCATTGACAAAGGAGGGTCATCTATTGTTTTCATAACGTCATTTATTTGACCTTCAGTAAATGGAGTTTCTTGTATCACTGTGTTTGCTATTTCTGGCAAGCTTGTTACTGCAGCCATTTCAATTTCTTGTCCTGTTGGTAACCTTGTTGCGTGTCGTGAAGTTCAGTAGCAAGTCTAGGGGGTAACTTTTTACTAGTACCAACACCAAGGTAACGCTGCAGTGCTGCCTCACCACCAACATCAGTTTTGATTGTACTTAAAGCTCTAAACTTAGCAGGACTATTTTTATGTGTTAGATACACTTTACCTCTGTCTGTATTTACAAATAAGTGTCCTTTATCATATTCAAACTGATTAGGATCTGTTACATCTGGGCGTGCACCAACACTGTCATAAAATGAGTTTACTTTGTCTTTTAACAGTTCATGATACATAGGAGAAGTATTTTCCATTCCAGTCACTCCAGTCATATCTGTGATACTGGTATCTGAGACACTGATGTCATCCATTTCAAAATCTTCTTGGTTTAAATCCTCCCGCTGCCATCATTTTTATTAATTTAATATTTTGATTTTTGCATAATAAAATGACATCATCTTAAGGATCAAAGTTAGACCCATACAGAAAACTACGTGAGCCTCTTGGTGTTAAGGGCATTAGGCAATCACTCGTCATCACAAACAATCCAAGTACCATAGACCAGAACCAAGTACGTACAGTCAAGTTTCTGAACCTAGGTCCCAGTGACGTTATTGTTCCTGGTACTGCACGTCTTGCATTTAACATTGAACTATCATCAGACGCAGACATAAACAGAACACTAGTTAACAATCTTGGCAGAGCAATTATTAGAACAATCAAAGTAAAACTTGAAGGACAGGAAGTGTTTAGTCTTGATGATGCTGATGTGTTTTACTGCTACAAAAATCTTTGGCTTACTCCAGAAGAAAGAGAAGACCGTATTTATCAAGGCATACAGTTAGATAGCATTATGAAAATTAGAATTGATGCCGGAGGTAAAGTAACTACTGCAGCCAAGGACGTTATATTATCCGAAACATATGGGACCAGATTTTACATTCCACTTGAGTTTGAAATCATAACAACGCATTTGCCTTATTACCAAGGAGCACTGAATGACCGTCTGAGTTTTGAACTAACTTTCAATGACTACTCCAAAGTTATTAAATCATCTGATCCCAATGCAACATATAAGATCTCTAACATTTCCTTGGAATATGAAATTGTCACATATACTGAATTAGCTAGACTCATACAAAATCAGTACCAGTCAAGACTTCCGATTTATTATGACCGGGTGATTAGGCACAGTTTAATGCATAAAGACAAAAGCGATCCAATGTGGAACATAAACTTGAACACACCTGCCAGGTCACTAAAAGGTATTCTTATGTTGTTTGTTGAACCCAGTAATCCATACAAAAGGGATTCAGAAAAATTCTACAATCCAAAAATTACACATTTGTCTTGTACAATCGAAGGCCGCCCTAATCAAGTGTATGCGTCTGGTTTGCAGCCTTATCAGCACTATGACGAGATCACAAAATGGGCAGGCAGGAGACTTAGAGAAAAATCGGCAAACATGGCGTGTAAAGATTTACATTTGTATGACGTTAGGATCAGTCAATACCTAACAAATAAATATGCACTGTGGCTAGACCTGCGTAGTACAGATGATGACTACCTTCATGGGTCAGGTCATACTGTTGAAAACGGCAGTGACGGAATTACAATTCAGATACAAAAAAAGACTGAAACCGCTGGAGCAATAAACATATATTTATATCTGATTTATGTTGCTCAACTCAATATTGCAGAAGCAGACTAAGTGGTCACTTGTATTAAAGTTATATTCTGTATTAAAATGAACTTGATGACACGTGACCCACACTGTGGTTTGTTTTGTGGTGCCACAGGATGTGGAAAAACTGAATTTGTTCTTAATCTATTACAAACAAGATACATCCATCATTTCGAAAACTTGTCAATCCTACAATCAAACACAACAAAGCTTATCACAACCGTTTATTCATTTGGACTGATCACAGCATTTATTTAGTTGACCCTGAGAAAAAACTGAACGACTACCTGCAGTATTTTTACAAGCAATTTGAAGGGCAGCCAACCCTGTTTATTGTTGATGACTGCTCTGCAGAGAAAGACATTGTCAAGAAGAGAAACACTTTAGCAGAACTTGCTTTCAGTGGTAGACACGCAAATGTTAGTGTATGGATTCTCACTCAAAAATATAATGCTGTGCTGAAAGATTTTCGAGAGCAGCTAAAGTTTATCTGTTTGTTTTACTGTAAGGATCATGACGGCTTTGAAGACTGTCTCAGAGAGAACGATGTTATACCAAATAAACATGAACGAGACATTGTGAAAAATAAACTGAAATCAACTAAGCATCTAAAGCTTATTTTAAAGACAGATCAGCCCACAGGTTATGGGTTAGTAAATTAATTTATTCTTTTGTTTTGTCCAATACAAATGATGGATGGACAAATCATGCAAGTGACTGATCTCACAGAAAGCTTCAGATCCAACACTTTGAAGAGATAAGAACACATTACAAAAAACCATTCGTGCTTGATATAATGGCACCAGTGGTGATATATGCGAAATATAGTGTGACTTTGGATTATGTTGATGAGCGTCCAGATGAGGAGTGCATGACAGTTGATTTTAGGACACCTTCCTTTAAAGTTAATGATAGTGACCATCAGTGAGAGGAACTTTGTTACAGCATATTTAAACAACTATGTAAACTAAATGTTTATATTAACAGTGTTACAGTTAATAAAATGGTAATACACATGCAAAGTCAGCGTTAATATTTTTTCTATTATTATTTTGTCGGACAAATAAAAATGATGGACAATGCTCAAAGCCCATCAGGCTCGTCGGGTTTAAGAAACGTTTTTCACACAACAGACTTGCCTATATTCAATAGTAACAATGTCTATGAATCAATAGAAATATCTTTTTCTGTCGTACAAGATAATCTTTTTTCAGGTAGTGTAAAGATTCAGATTGTTGCAAAAATAGAATTTACTAGAGTAGACGATGAAGTGATTGTATCGTATATCTCGATGAGACAACACTCAGTTAACACAAGAAGAGAGTTGGAGAACGTGTTTAGACAAAGACTGTTACCAGACTTTCTCCAAACAATTGACAGTGCAAAAATGAAGGGGTCTGGCTGGCACGAAGGTCGTGTACATGAACTACAATTAAAACAGTCAAGGTATCATCCTATATTAGGTAAATCATGGTTGCCACTGCCAACAGTGGTTGCAAACAAAAAAGCTGTTGTCAGCATACAAAACAATGACCACCATTGTTTCATGTGGTGTGTACTTGCTAAACTACACTTTGTAAAATCAAAACCTGAACGTGTATCTAACTACACCAAATTTGTAAATGAACTCGATTTCAGTGGTATAGATTTCCCTATTAATGTAGAGGACATAGACTTGTTTGAAAAACTCAATCCTGGTATATCTGTGAATGTGTATGTGTGGGATAATGAGTCTGTTGACAAGTTACAACCCATTAGAGTATCACCACTTGCCCCAACTTACGGACAGCCAGAAGATAAACATGTTGACATGTTATTAATAGGAGATAATGATAACTTCCACTACACAATTATCAGGAGCATGTCACGACTAATTCATGGTCATACAACAAAACATAATGGCAAACAGGAAGTGTGTAAAAAATGTTTACAAAGATTCTCCTCCATAAAATTGGCACACAAACATGTTTTGCACTGTAGGTCAGCTGATGACATACAAACAGTACTTAAGTATCCAGATCCTGGTAGTCAAGTATATTTTAAGAACTATGGGAATCAGCAAAAGCTGCAGTTTGTAGTGTATGCTGATTTTGAATCACTGGTAGTACCATATGATGGTCCTGTTCCAGAATCATTACCAAAGACTGTAAAGTTGAGTGACCAAGTGGTGTGTTCTTTCGGATACATTCTTGTTAGGTCAGACGGACAGCATTCAGAACTTGTTATCTACAGAGGGGAAAATGCAGCATGTCTGTTTTTAACAGAAATGAGACAACTGTATAGTCAGGTAGTACATTATCTCACAACATGTCAAATGAGTTTGGTAATGACAGAAGAAGATAAACTGAATTTTGATACAGCTGTGACATGTTGGATTTGTGAACAACACCTCCAGGGTGATAAAGTTCATGACCATGATCACATAACTGGGTGTTACAGAGGTGCTGCACATAACAATTGTATCTTGCTATTAAAAACAGATCCTAAGACATATAAGTTGCCAATCTTTTTTCACAATCTCAAAGGTTATGATTCACACATCATCATGCGTGCTGTAGACGAGTCCTACAAAAACATAAGTTGTATTGCGCAGACAACTGAAAAATATTTGACTTTTAGATTGGACAACAAATTAGCATTTTATGATTCGATGCAACATTTGTCTTTAGGGCTTGCTAGTCTGGCAGATGGACTGACATCGTTTCCAATAACAAGTAAATATTTTGAGCCAGACTTAATTAAGAAAGGTGTGTATCCGTGTGATGAAGCTCTATGCTCGTGCATAGTGCTCACACAGTAGGATTAGTATGGTACGGGGTTTGTTAACGGTTTGTTTGTGCCGATAGTCCGGGTGGCATGAGGCTCCACGGGAAATCTGTAAGACATGGTTAGCACGGAGTTTTGGTGAGTTCTGTTTAGTGAGTTCTAGGCAAAAGTTCAGTTTGGCAGAGCAGTAGATCGGTAGTACGGGCTGTCTTGTTGTATGGAACGGATGTGTTTGAGATACCTAGCCCGTATTCCAAGACTCTGAAGCCTAGAATTCAGGTATGTTTCTATATATGTAGTATTGATAGTTGCTTAGTTAAAGACAGTATGCGTTGCTAAGAGTAATTTGCTTGTATAGTGTTGACCGGTTTGGTTTAGTTATTTTGGTTTAGAATTCAGTGAAGTAACCGGTGTTTTTGTATACAGTTGTTTACCGAGATAGATAACTAAAGGAATGTGAGGTGTGTATGTCTAAGCCGCTATGAAGATAGTACGTGGTTGGTTAAGCATAGTCTTTTCCAGTGTATAGAGTAGTGTATATCAAGAGTGTTAGGCTATAGTCTGTTTCAAGATAGTGACAGAGATATGGGGGTGTTACGGAAGTAGACAGTTTATGAAGCACGTGTGTGTGTGTGAATGAACGTGTGAGTTATTTGTATCAGCCAGGTTACGTGACGTTTCTCATTGATCCAATATGTTGTGTGTTTAGCAAGTGTTACATTGGGACTTTTGTTGTCGTATTCAGAGTGCTTGTAAAGAGTGGAACGACGGACGCCGAGACGTCAGTCACAGGTGGGACCTAACGTGAGGTCATCCCTCCAGCTCTTCACTCAGAGTGAGTCTGATCGGGACCAAGATACCCGGATCACAGCGAGAACTGCGCAACAGTACGAGTACGAGGACGTCCGTGCCAAAGAGACAGGACGGCAGGAAGAAGCGTACAACGAAGGACTTTCACGCCTAGACGTGAGAAGGACCAACGTAACCAGGCAATAACATCAAACAGGTTGGAGACAGTGTGAAACTAAAGCCTAGCCTGGCCGAGATTGTGTGTGATGTGTATGTGATGTGGATGCTGGGTGTGGGGAAAGGAGTGATGTATATAGCTTGATAGTTGTGAGCGTTTTTTCGTATATTTATCTTGTATAAAAGTCACTTTAGAAAGGGAGCCCGTGTGTTTGTTTTACCGCATGAATGCGCCCGTCTGAGTCAGTGGTGGTGTATGCGTCTGTTGCGTGGGAGTCTGTACGTGCGACTGTGGGCAAGTCTGCGTGCGTTACAGTGGGGAACGGTGTTGTAAACGGATGGCTCGCTTCCATTCTGCATGACTCGGGTGCCACGACTGCAGGGGTCAGACGTAGCCTTGTTAGGGACGATCAGTACACGGGGGAAACGCAGAAAGTGATTTCGTACGGAGGGAAGGTACAAGTTTTTCCGTTGGCTAAGATAGAGATTGACACGGAGTTTTTTTTCGGGGGATCTGATCTCTTGTGTCATCGACGAGCCAGTAGTCGACTTAGTTCTCGGTAATATGAAGGGTGCGCAGCCAGTCAGCGGTAGGGTCGAGACGATTAAACCATATCAGGTTAGTCGCAGTGCAGTCGCATCGGTGGCGACGAGAGCTCGAAGTAAGCGTAGTTGGGAACAGAGAGACCATGTTATTTCCGTCCAGAGTCAGGGGATAGGTCAGCGGGCTTGGCCCAATAGTCGGGTTGGTCTGAGACGTCATAGTTCTGTTGTGGACAGAAATGCCGCTCAGCACCCAATATGTAGGTAGGTCGGAGAGTGGAGTCTCGCGATTGTGTGGATTGTGTGTGGGCAGCCGTTGAATCGTTTTTGTTTCTGGAGGTTTTTAGCGCGTTAGTTCTGTTTCGTGTGCGATCTGAGGGTGTGTGTTGAGGCATAAGGCTGTAATATTTTTGCTTTCTTGTATTCTGGGTAGTAAAAGTTAGTCCTTTCCTGTTTTAGGATAGTGTAGTACGTCGAGTAGTCTTAAAAAGAAACTCGGTCGTTTCTTTTTTTTCCCTAGGAAGGGGGAATTGTGATGAAGCTCTATGCTCGTGCATAGTGCTCACACAGTAGGATTAGTATGGTACGGGGTTTGTTAACGGTTTGTTTGTGCCGATAGTCCAGGTGGCATGAGGCTCCACGGGAAATCTGTAAGACATGGTTAGCACGGAGTTTTGGTGAGTTCTGTTTAGTGAGTTCTAGGCAAAAGTTCAGTTTGGCAGAGCAGTAGATCGGTAGTACGGGCTGTCTTGTTGTATGGAACGGATGTGTTTGAGATACCTAGCCCGTATTCCAAGACTCTGAAGCCTAGAATTCAGGTATGTTTCTATATATGTAGTATTGATAGTTGCTTAGTTAAAGACAGTATGCGTTGCTAAGAGTAATTTGCTTGTATAGTGTTGACCGGTTTGGTTTAGTTATGTTGGTTTAGAATTCAGTGAAGTAACCGGTGTTTTTGTATACAGTTGTTTACTGAGATAGATAACTAAAGGAATGTGAGGTGTGTATGTCTAAGCCGCTATGAAGATAGTACGTGGTTGGTTAAGCATAGTCTTTTCCAGTGTATAGAGTAGTGTATAGCAAGAGTGTTAGGCTATAGTCTGTTTCAAGATAGTGACAGAGATATGGGGGTGTTACGGAAGTAGACAGTTTATGAAGCACGTGTGTGTGTGTGAATGAACGTGTGAGTTATTTGTATCAGCCAGGTTACGTGACGTTTTTCATTGATCCAATATGTTGTGTGTTTAGCAAGTGTTACATTGGGACTTTTGTTGTCGTATTCAGAGTGCTTGTAAAGAGTGGAACGACGGACGCCGAGACGTCAGTCACAGGTGGGACCTAACGTGAGGTCATCCCTCCAGCTCTTCACTCAGAGTGAGTCTGATCGGGACCAAGATACCCGGATCACAGCGAGAACTGCGCAACAGTACGAGTACGAGGACGTCCGTGCCAAAGAGACAGGATGGCAGGAAGAAGCGTACAACGAAGGACTTTCACGCCTAGACGTGAGAAGGACCAACGTAACCAGGCAATAACACCAAACAGGTTGGAGACAGTGTGAAACTAAAGCCTAGCCTGGCCGAGATAGTGTGTGATGTGTATGTGATGTGGATGCTGGGTGTGGGGAAAGGGGTGATGTATATAGCTTGATAGTTGTGAGCGTTTTTTCGTATATTTATCTTGTATAAAAGTCACTTTAGAAAGGGAGCCCGTGTGTTTGTTTTACCACATGAATGCACCCGTCTGAGTCAGTGGCAGTGTATGCGTATGTTGCGTGGGAGTCTGTACGTGCGACTGTGGGCAAGTCTGCCTGCGTTACAATCCGTATGAGTACATCAGTGAGTGGGTTGTGTTTGAGGAAAGGAGACTGCCATCAAAAGAGAAATTTTATTCTACCTTAAATGGTAAAGGTATTTCTGACTCTGATTACCACCATGCGCTCGATGCATGGGATAAATTAGGGTGCCAGACGATTGGCGATTACCATGATCAGTACTTAAAAGCTGACATTTGTTTGTTAGCAGATGTATTTCAAAGTTATCATGAAAAGGTTTGTTGCACTACAGTCTTGACCCGGCATGTTACATAACTAGTCCTGGCATGACATGGGATTCTTTTTTGAAATTCAGTAAGATATTTATAGACCTGTTGTCTGATTGTACGATGGGTGAAATGGTGGAACGCAGATTGAGGGGAGGTATAAGAATAGCAGCAAACAATTATTCCAAAGCCAACAACAAATATCTGGATTACCTTGACTTTGACCCCTCAAGGTCAAGGTCATTCATTACGTACGTAGATTCGAACAATTTGTATGGCTGGGCGATGTGTAAATTATTGCCTTTGAAAAACTTTTGTCTACATGATTGTCACAGTATGACATAACACAGTTAACAAACTATATTATGAATCATGACCGAAATGATCCGAAGGGTTGGATCTTTGAAGTCGACCTAGAGTACCCGCATCATCTACATGATTACCACAATGATTATTCATTAGCTGTTGAGAAAATGAGTTTGACTGGGAAAAAAGAAGACACTAAACTTGTGCGGAATCTGAGTGACAAATTCAATTGCGTGTGTCACTATCGCTTGTTGCAGTTTTACATCAGACATGGGTTAATACTAAAGAAAGTTCACAGAGGCATTCAATTTGATCAGAGTGCTTTCATGAAAGATTACATAATGAAGAACACAACATTGCGTGCAAGAGATGGTAACACTGCATTTGACAAAGACTTCTTTAAGCTTATGAACAATGCCTGTTTTGGCAAGACGATGGAAAATCCTCATCACCGCAAAGATGTGAGACTAGTTACAACTGAATTGGGTGCAATTAAACTTACAGGTAAGCCACAGTACACAGGGTATAAAGAGTTTCATTCAACATTGTATGCAGTGTCACTCAAAAAAAAAAAAAAAAAGATTGTTAAACTGGACAAGCCAGTATTCATTGGTATGGCAATACTTGAATTATCAAAACTATTGATGCTTGAATTTTATTATGATTACTTCAAACCAAAGTATCCTGAGTGTCATCTGCTATACACTGACACTGACTCTATGATCATTGATGTGCCTAATGAAGACTTTTATGAAGACATGAAAACAGAGCTGCATATGTATGACACGTCTGACTATCCTAAGGAACACCCACTGTACAGCACACAAAACAAGAAAGTGTCTGGAAAGTTTAAAGATGAACTGAATGGTGTGCCAATAGTTGAGTACGTTAGACTGAGATCAAAAATGTATTCTATACTGCACCAAAAAAGGTAGTCAGTCGAAAGCCAAAGGAATAAAAAAAAAAAAAAAAAACAGCAATTAAAAACAGACATTCGTCATGAACATTATAAGCAAGTATTAGATGGGGCATTAATGCATGATTATCCAAACAAGTCACTGAGAACAAACAACCACAATCTTGAAATGATTCAAACACATAAAAAGTCACTTGCAGTTGGGGACACAAAACGAGTGTTTCACACTAAGGAAAAGGCTTATGCACCTGGGCATTACAGACTTAAGTTATCTGAACAAATAGCTGATGAACTGGTCAATGAATTAATTGACGAGTTAGTTACTGAAATGAGTAACAGTGTCTGGGGGAATAATCTGTAATTCTTCTCTCACAAATGCCCTATGTGGGGCAGGCTCGTATAAATAATATATTGATGGACCGCCCGGGTCAGTGCCGGGGACAATTTTTTAAATATTATGAACGGTCGTAGACCGGATGGGGTCGGTTGCTCTGCGTCTGACGTCATTCTCGGCCTCACCTGGTTGATATAAATATCTCACCTGTTTTGTAAATAAACTTGTGTCTGGCGCTGGGGTCGAGGCTGTTGTTTTTGTCTCTGTCATTGTTTTCAATTTAATAGCATCAGCGGTTTTACATGACTTGGTGGTAATCTTTTAACCCACTCAGTGTTACATGCGTCATGCATGAGTTCCTTAGAATACTGATAGCTGAAAAGTCTTTCCAATAACTGTTTGTTGAAGTTCTCTACAATTGCCTGTGATCTGTGTACGCCTGGAATGCCGCGTCTAACCAGTACACCATGCTTTGCAAATAACTGATTAACAGTGCCCTTGAATTCAGATCCGTCATCAATGACAGTCAATGCATATTTGTATCGTTTCTTTCTTATTGTGTCTTGAGGTAAAAACAATAGGTCCATTTGATGCGTGTCGTTTGGTGTTGTGTTCTCAAAATGAGGATGTGTTATTTTTCTTGGTGCAGGAAGATATATTTGCCAAATTGCTTGTCTTTGTAACCACAGCTTAATTTGATTGATTGTTACATCTCCGCCCATGGCCGCGTGTAATTTCTGAATAGCGGCATTTCCTTTCCAGTACCCAATTGGGGAGTAATATATTTTTGATAGTTTATTTTCAACGTCGGTCATTTCTTCTAGCAATATAAAGACCAGTAAAAAATACAAATGTCATTCCCACTAAAACAAAGATTATTTCTCCATTTCTTTGTTGTGGACTGGGTTGATAATAGTTGCTAAGTTTTGGTTTTGGGGTAGACATGTCATTGCCTGTGATGAGAAAATATTCCTTAATTGCGTCATCGACATTAGAAAACGTATGCTGTGCGTGGCCTTCTAGACGAAGTTTTTCATTGATGAAATCATGTTTTTCTATTCGTTGCTTTTCATAATCCTGCTGCGCTTGTGCTAATTTTTCAGATGCTTTGTTGTGTCGTTTCAATTCTTCTGCACTCTCTTCTCTACCCATTTTTGAAAAGAGATAGTTTGACCCACTGAATGCAAGTGTGGTGACCATGGCGCCCCCAATCATAATAGCTAAAGTCGCCATACTTTTATTTACATAGAAACATTTTCTGGAATAATTCCTTGCTTGACGAGAAAGTTTTTTGTTGCAATTGACGCTGTAACAACTGCTATTAATTTAGCGGAATCTTCCAGATCCAATCTACTGAGATCAGCCGACCTCATTTTAAGTAGACTTTTTGCAAGCATAGAGTAAGCTACTGCTAGCCCACTAATTATGGCAGAGTGATAGACCATGTTCATTAAGTTTTTTTGTTTTGCTCATTTTCTAAGGCAATAAAAATTAAAAAAAATTTTTTTTTTTACTGCATAACAAATTGGTCGACAGGTTTGGATGTTACTGGTAATGTGGAGACTACTTCTTTTGTTTTTGGAGATTCTGATTTTTTGGTCACTGTTCGAGTGTGGGGTTTATATTTTTTCCATAGCGTGTAACTTACGTAACCAAATCCAACAACAAATCCAGCAACTATATATTTTGTTGTTTCGGGTTTAGGCTCGGTTGAAGGTCTTTCACTTTGATGTGGGGGAGATGGGGGTGACACTGATGGGGTTGTTAACGTACCAGATGGTCCTGATGGTTCTGATGGTGGGTCAGTTACGCGATCTTTTTTTTTGCGGGTAGCGCCTGTAGCTCTAACTTTTTTTGCCTGTTCCATTCGGCTAACCTTTTCCCTACCTGAATTCTACCAGCACTTTTAATTTTGGTCACAGTTTGAACTTGTGTCGGGACAGGAACAGGGTTCACTTGTGGGGTCATCTGGGGGTCATCTATCGTTTTCTTTTCCAAACAAATTTAATTTCGAGAAATCAATATGACTTCCCGTAACAAGCAAAGCTACCACCGGTGCGATGTATGTGCCAAACCTGTAATACATTAGGCAAGCTAATTTGCCTATTGCATTAGATACTATTGGATTTGAACCCAAGTCACTACTTAATCCGTCAGAATCATCTACTTCAAAAAAGTGGCTTACAGCTTTTGAATATAGACAGACAAAAGATCGGCTCAGATCGCGGGTCATTAGTGAAGCAATGTGATTGTCATATTTAGCATGAAGTTTGAAGATCTCGTCAGCCATGAGAGATTCAATATCTTCAGTGGAATAACATTTCCCGAGATATGCCTTGGACTTCCCTGAAACAATTACAGATAGAAGATAGAAGGCGTTCCCGTTTTGAGTCAAAGTCTTTGTTCTCTACAGCGCTGATATCACTCAACAAAAGAATTTCTTCTTGGTTCATTTTATAATGAAATAAATAATTTAAAAGTAAAACAAACTTCATAAACATATTTGTCCCTGTGTCAGTAAATCTGGTTTTGAACATATTAAGTCATCCTGTAAACCTCTAATTGTTAAATGATGGCCCCCTATTCAAGCAAGCTGCCCCCTATTCAGTGTATTTGACACCACTTAGTGGTTAAAAGGGCTTACAAGACTCAGGCATGTGGTCGCTTATTCATAAAAGCGAGCCATATTGACTGAAAGCTGTCCCCAACATATTTTAAATTGAATAGCGGCTTGACGCCTCACAAAGGCATTCAAATGTGTAACACGGGCCACAGGTGGGCTGGCTTACAAAATGAAGCGCCACACAGATTAAGACCCCTGCACTCCTACTCGCCGAGAGGAGACTGAATTAAATGTATAAGTTTCACTTGAGTGGGGTCTTGGCAGTCACCAGTCTATGTCTTGTTGACAAAGGGGTCTCTCTCTCTCTCTCTCTCTCTCTCTCTCTCTCCTCTCTCTCTCTCTCCTCTCTCTCTCTCTCTCTGTGTGTAAAGAGATGCAGGGGGGGATTGGCTGTGTGTTGTCTATTCAACATTAGATCCCCTGCCCCCGCCTATCAGGCCCACAGAGAAATACGCAGGTATAGAACAGGGCTGGCGATTGGGTGCCTGATAGGCGGGGGCAGGGGATCTAACTGTTTGTCTGTCCAGCGCTGTGATTCCCCTTGATTTGTATACAATTCTGCCAGCACTAGCCTCACCTATCTGGTTTGTGAGTATTCAACATTAACATAATATGCTACGTGCCAAGATTTTAATGAATAGGTGTTTACACATAATTGAAAAATGAATAAAAGATTTTATGAATATGAAGACAGGTATGGCGCATATCGATCTGATTGAAAAAAAAAATTGAAACGTTTTCGTCAAAAAGTAAGCTAGTCCAGAAAGGAAAAATGTGAATAACTGCAGACCCTTTGAATTTTTCTTTTCAGAACAAGTCCATTTATGATATACCTGAATTGAGGTGGAGGGTTTGAGTTTAGACATGAGGTGTTTGTGTATGTGTGATCTCTCCGGGTTACCAGCACTGGATTGACCGGGTGTATTGACTATGGGGGAGACATTTAAAGTATTATTAACACTATGACTGAGTTAACCCCCTAAATTAGTACTGTGGGGAAACATAAAATTGTGAATGTTTTAATATCAATGATTTAGGGGGTAACTTCCGACGGTATTTACTCTGTGTGGGGAACATGACTGATGAGGGTTCAAAAAGTTATAATTAAGGGGTTAACTCAGTCATTGTGTTAATGAAGATTCAGTTCTCTCATTCTTTCTTTCTCTCTGCGCTACCACACTAGACGCATCACAACAACCATTTTGACATACTAAGTCCCTTCTATTTATAGAAGGGACTCTTTAGGACGGGTCGCGGTGGGGCGAATTTAAAACCATGTCCATGATGTCAAAGGCGGAGGCTAAATCACTAACAATTGAAGTAAATGACAAGATAAAAATTACGTCATGTCTAGTTACGCTAACCTCGCTGCTGAAAGTACATTTAGCGGGAAGCGCGGCCGTATGTGCGTATGTATGTATGTGCGTATGTGTGTGCGTATGTATGTAAACAAGAGCATCTCGTATTCTACCCACCGGTCTGCCTGGGACTTGGGGGGGTATTTTTAGTCACCCTGGTCAGCCCACAGGGGGTTTTCCTCTATTGGGCAGTGTTCTGTCACCTTGTCATCACTGTATTGCCTTTAAACTCCCTACGTCTGCATGCCTGTCTTGATATGGATGTGTTGCAATGGTCTGCTTTTAGCCCAGTGTAGGTTATTTATGTATTGACCGGTGCGACATACATAATGTCTGTTTGTTTTTTCAAGCATGCAGCACGTCTGAAAGCCTGTTGCTGTGGACGTTAGCAGTACATCAATCAACCGTATTCTGTACACAAATTGAATGTCTCACTGAAGACCGTTTATAGGAAGTCGGTTGACCCAAATTAGAGACCGTAATTTTTGTCATATTTACTTGAACTTTTGGATAAAACATTGAATGAGTTCTTTTGCCAGCTTTGTATCCTTTCAACTTCTTTAGTAAAAATTAATTATTTTTTACAAAAGAATTAAAACACTAAAAAACCTTTACTTCTAGAGAAAGTCAGACAGTGGTGGTGACGTAAAAAAGGCAACTTCGTCACCACGCAGACACTGCCAAAATACTCTAAATATGAAGTCATTCTACCCTCTCGCTCGCTCGCTCCCTCTCTCTCTCTCTGTCTCACACACACACACACACACACACACACACACACACACACACACACACACACACACACACACACACACACACACACACACACACACAAACACGCGCGCATCTCCAGGAGGAATAGATCCTCAGGCGCATGAGGATCTATGCCTCTTGGAGATGTTTGGAGTGCGCGCGCTTGCACGCACGCACACATTGACGCGCTTTCAGAAGATCATGCAGGTGACCCGTGTACTTAGTATATCATGTAGCTAGGTAAAGGCAAGCTGCTTTCACACAAATTATAGCAAGACTGAAATTGTACTGTGAAGTTCTAGTTTTGTCACCATTTTCTCAGGCCTATGGAGCGAAAGTGAAACTCATATCACGTAAAATATAAAATTACGTAAAAACTAAAACTTACGTCATGACAAATGACGTTTGACAAATCAATGACGCGTATGTTCTGCGCCCCTTATAGAACTCACTGACTCATTGGCAAATCTGCGAGACTTTTTCAGTAGGAGATAATTAAACGATCAGAATCAGGTCAAAGACAAAAGGTAGAGACCATTGACAGCGAGGACAGCTCTCATAATAGAAGGGACTTTATGAGGTACGGTTCATCTCATCTTGTTTTTCAATATTCTGGACTTTTGTTCATTCAACGTCGAGAAGCCGCAACCTTCAAAAGAATATGGATACAAATTAGTCCGCTTCGCAAGAGACATAGATCCTCCTGAGCCCCCGCAGTCGCGGGGGCTCATGAGGATCTATGTCTCTTGCAGTTGGACAACGTTCCCTTTTTCTCGGCAGTGAATGGTCTTTTGGGCGTTGTTTGCCATTTAGCCGGTGCCCGTGAATCCACAGCCGTCAGAGCAACATGAACACAGAGTGGTTTCAACTAGAGGTATAGATCCTCATGAGCCCCCCGCAACTGCGGGGGGCTCATGAATATGTATACCTCTTGCAGCTGGGTGGTGTTCAGGTTTTCTCTGCAGTCAAGAAGTGATATATAGACCCCTAACCTCTTCTGTCGCTGATCTTCCAAAGCGCGTTTCTTTTCTATGCTTGACAGTCGCGTTTTATTGTTTATTTAACATTTTTTCACCAGGTGCGGGCGTCAGTTCCGTCCCGGAAAGGGGGGGGGGGGGCGGGGATTTCTAACTTTTTGTTTGGGACCTTCAACCTGACACAAACGTCGTACCGACGCCAGACCTTGCTTCCCATCGGCTTAAAAATCAAATTTCAATTCAAATATTAAAAAGCGAGAGGAGTTTTTTTTTTATTTTGGAGGGGAGGGAGGAGGGGAAATCCTAAATTCAAACTAAAATAAAGACTTTGATATAGCATTTTAAAGAATTTTTGCCGGGGATGGGGGGGGGGGGGGGGAGACCAACCCCTGGAACCCCCCCCCACACACACACACACACACACATTCCTTCCCCCACCCCAGATCCGCTTCTGTACACACTTGGCAGTCATATTAATTTGTTGTTTGGATTTAGCTCAACGAGGAGACGAGGAAGCTGAGGCGACGCAAAACTCGCCGCTACGGGCTGCCCTGTGACGTGGACGCCGCCGTCAACATAGGCAATGACATCACTGTCTTCAAGGGTTAGTGTCGTACCTGTGAGTCATCAGGAAAACTAGACTTTTATACATGACGTATGAAATGATTAGGACATTTTAAAATATACTATTCCTGGAAAATGGAGGTAGGTCCAAACTGCGCTTGTTTCGACGAAAACCGTGGATTAAAAGCTCGGACAAACATGCGATATCGCATATTTGTCCGGACTTTTAATACACTGCACTAGTGTAGCAATTCGCTTCGCATGTTTGCGCTGCCTCTTCTCCGTTCTTTTGTGCATTTCGGAAAGAAATTTCTAGAATACTTACTAGTGGGTATAAAGAGCTTGTTCACGTAGCAGTATTTTGCGTTTTCGTCACTTGTGACAAATGCAAGTACTACCCTAAAACGTCTTCGGGTCTACGAGGGCCGCAGTACTGAGGCCCGCTGATTGAACCAGGTTCAGTGAATCTTCTTGGCCCTCAAGGGTTTTGGGGATGGAAAGTATATTAAGCAAATTCATAAATATTAATACAATGTATCAATACATGTGTCAGTTGAGGAGAGAAAGCTTTATGGAGTGGGGTTCATAATATAATATCCATGTATTTATGTCATTGAATGTATCATCAGGCTGCCTGTTTTGGCGTCTCACCCGCAACAGGCGCCGGGCAGTCATGGGTGGTGACACCAGCGAGCTTGGTCTTCCATGTGACGTCAACGCCGCCGTCAGTTGGCAAAACGGCACTGTCTACGTAATCAAAGATGACGTCATGTGGACACTCGCGTCAGACGGAAGCCCGGCGCGCAGCGCACACATCGACTCGTTGAGTCTTTGCTCGTGGAACATCTGCAGGGAGGGCACTGCGGCTGGTACCGATATGGGCTTGTTACAGGATGACTTCCCTTGCAACGGTGACCGAAGGTTGGCTTGCACCGATGTATAATTTTTATAAGCGAAAGAGCTTAACCCCTTTACTGCCGAGAAAAATTGAACATCATCCATCTGCAAGAAGCATAGATCCACATGAGGCCGCGCAGTCGCGGGGGCTCATGAGGATCTTTGCTTCTTGCTGAGACCAATTTGTAACCATGTTCTTCTACTAAAACCGGGTTGTGACAGTTTTTCCTTGTATGCATATGAACACAGTGTTAAGAAACAAAATATGCGTCCAGTGGAAGGGAAGGGGTTAATGGACCAAAACCGGGACCATTTGGCACTTGTTGCACCCACCGCCACCCCCAAAAACAAATAAATAAAGATTTTTTTTTTTGATAAATCTTTACGGAATAATGCAGTGTCACGATCATTATGATTACGGTTATCGTTATCAAACGTTCGTACTGCAGTCTGCTTTGCTTCTTACGACAAAGTCGAGCAGAACACAAATCGGATGCATATGCAAATTATTCCGCTTCTAACAAAATTCGTTAGTTAGTTAGTTATTTGGGTTAACGCCGAGCAGGCAACTAAGGCCATCTCACGGCGGTAACAAAATTCGTACTTAACTCATTCTACCCCAGACACACCACAGCAAGATAAGGATCGACCATGATAGTTCAAGGGTGATGCCAGAATAGCTTGGCGCCTATGGGCGCCAAGGTATTCTGGCACCACCCTTGAACTATCATGGTCGATCTGTGGCCTGCACTGCAATGCAGTCTTCAGAAGACGACGGCAAAAATTTTGGGATTTCGGTGTTGGGGTAGAATGAGTTAAAGTACCATTACGCGTAAATTTGAAGACAACATTTGCCGAGCCGTTTTTGTGTTTGTTATGCATTGTCAACACACCTAATGAACTTTAACAGCAGATGGAACACGCAGCAAAAGCACACGCGTAATCACACTTACTTATTCTGCGCAGTCGTTAGCGTGTTAATCTATTTTTTAGCTGTTTATCGTGCTGATAACTGACGGAGTGGAGTCATTGTCAGGTTACTTGATATAAAGACGACGTGTGCTGAACTGGATTGTCTGTCCTGTGTGTAACTGAACTATAACTAGATCTGTGTGTAACGTTTCGTTCCCATCTGTTGCAGAAGTGTATCTTTGAACAGTTACGGCGGTAGCGGGCCTTTCTTGTACTGAACATGCATGAATATTACGTTATTTTCAGATTTTGTTCGCTGAGATTTGACCAGGTGACGTTGGCAGGATCTCACAATGCCGGGTCTGGTTTTGACGGCGGTAACTTCATGTTTCTCAGCTGCTGGGTGCGTAACCATTACATGTCCGTGTTGGAACAGCTGCGGTACGGGATGCGGTATCTAGATGTCGATCCGAGCTGGGAGCACTGTGGCTTGCTGGGAACTTTCCACAACTTCCTGTGCGGTGGACCCGTATGTAGAATGATCAAACAGGTAAGCCGGATGGTTCGTTTGCCGCCGGCTGCTGCCCAATGCGCAGAAAGTCATCGGGCCAACGTCGGCCGACGTTCGCCCGCGCACGGTCGCGCGCGGGCCAACGGCGGCCGACGTCGGCCCGATGGCCTCTGCGCACAGGGTGGTTGTCTGTAGGTGCTTGAGCACAGCGTCTCTTACCGGCGTTGGCCGCGGTTGTACTCCCCAAATAGACCCAATCGGGGAGTACACCACAAGTGCATTTCTATGCAAATGAAAATATTAAAACGTTAAACGTTTAAGGCTTAATGTCTTTTGTTCACCACGAAGGTGATTTCAAAGACGGGGCACCGAAAAGAGGCTTGTACAAATTTTGACCTCAGCTGGGTTCGAACCCACAACCTTTTGGACAAGAGTCGTACACTCTACCACCGAGCCACCCAGCTCCTCCTATGCAAATGAGATGCTTGGCATCTGTAGTAATTTGGCAAAAGTCAGTACATCCATTTTTTTTTTTTTTTAAGGAAAAGGGAGATTGTCATTGTCAGACAATGGAAATCTCGATTTTCTCAAAAATGGTCACCCATACTGTCTTTTTGCCACATCACGACAGATTTAACGCACACATTACAAAGTCGTGCAAATCTTTGACGCATATTTTGACGCCTCAAACTGATTCCAGATCTATAACGTTACTTTTGTATCCCAATGCGCAAAAGGCCATCGGGCCGTCGTCGGCCGCCGTTGGCCCGCGCACGGCCGTGTGCAGGCCAACGGCGGCCGATGTCGGTCCGATGGCCTTTTGCGCATTGGGATTATATCACATAGGATCGGAACTCAGAGTTGTTACACCAGTCCAACCTTCTTCCGGGCCATGCCCCAAGCTTAGTCAAGAAACCGGAAGTCGCGTTTCTGCTTGCAAATGGCCGCATCTGTGAGCTGTGTGACTGGGTTAATGCGTAGACAGCTCAAAGTAATCCTCTTCGTGAAAAATAAATGATAATCCAACCGAGTTGTCAACACAAAATTGTGTGTGCAGAAAACGACTAGCCTCTAGAGAAGATTTTAGAAACTGGAATTATTTTGTTCCGAAGCTTTGTGGCGTGGAAATGGGTCGGGGTCTAGCGAGAGTCATTTGGATTTTTGTCTGTTAATCTTGGCTGGGCAGATCAAGCAGTTCTTGCAGGAGAATCGCCACGAGGTGGTGGGAATCAACTTCAACCACGAGATGAGAAACCACGAAGAGGTGCTGCCCGCCCTCCTCCGTCAGCTGAGCTCACAGCTCGGCCAGTACCTCAACTCCTACCGGCGCGCCGTGGGTCAGTGGCCCAGCTTGGGTCACGCTGTTCGGAGCAACAAGAGGTTGTTTGTCATTGTGGACAGTCGCGTGGAGGCATTTGAGGCGTACAGACACCATTGGTGGATTCACAGTGAACGGCTGCTAAGCAGCACTTGGCGTGCTGACACCACAGTGCAAGGTATGAGTGGAAGGTATCACTGCCGGTGTGCGCAAATTGTGATTCTGAAATCGTGTGAACCGTCCGCCAGCCGTCCTAGGAACGTGGATTTAAAGTGGTGTTAGCAAGAGGCATAGATCCTCATGAGCCCCCCCCCCCCCCCCAACTGCGTGGGCTGATAAAGATCTATGTCTTTTGCACGTTGGTGATGTTTGCTTTGTCTCGGCAGTGAAGTGGATAATTGATTGATTGGCTGATTAACTGATTGATTGACTGACTGACTGACTGACTGACTGAATGACTGACTGATTGATTGATTGATTGATTTATTGAGTGAGTGAGTGAGTGAGCGAGCGAGCGAGCGAGTGAGTGAGTGAGTGAGTGAGTGAGTGAGTGAGTGAGTGAGTGAGTGAGTGAGTGAGTGAATGAGTGAGTGAGTGAGTGAGTGAGTGAGTGTTACAGTGGACTTCGAATAAACAAACTGACAAGGGACCCAGCTTTTTATGTTTTAAGCAAAGTTTCAGATCCATTTAATGTAATAACCCTGACATTTCTACAAAATGAAGTCGTTTTCACTTGCAACCCGTCTGAAACCGAGTAGAGTTAAACCCTTTACTTACCTTAGAACTGGATCATTCATGCAAGTGAGCCTTAAGGGCTTTGCCATTCGTGTTTTATTAATTTCTACAAAATGAAGCCGTTTACACTTGCAACACGTCTGAAACCGAGTAGAGTTAAACCCTTTACTTTCCTTAGAACTGGATCATTCATGCAAGTGAGCCTTAAGGGCTTTGCCATTCGTGTTTTATTAATTTCTACAAAATGAAGCCGTTTACACTTGCAACACGTCTGAAACAGAGTAGAGTTAAACCCTTTACTTTCCTTAGAACTGGATCATTCATGCAAGTGAGCCTTAAGGGCTTTGCCATTCGTGTTTTATTAATTTCTACAAAATGAAGCCGTTTACACTTGCAACACGTCTGAAACCGAGTAGAGTTAAACCCTTTACTTTCCTTAGAACTGGATCATTCATGCAAGTGAGCCTTAAGGGCTTTGCCATTCGTGTTTTATTAATTTCTACAAAATGAAGCCGTTTACACTTGCAACACGTCTGAAACCGAGTAGAGTTAAACCCTTTACTTTCCTTAGAACTGGATCATTCATGCAAGTGAGTCTTAAGGGCTTTGCCATTCTTGTTTTAATAATTTTTTACGTACTGTTTCTTGCGGCATAGAAAGAGACGATCTCGAACACGAGATTCAAACTACTCGTACAGCAAAGTTTGGGAGAGAAAAAAGAAAGTTTTCTTATAGATCACGACCTTTATGACAACGTTGATTTAAGGCGCTCTTACATTGTTAGTTCAGCAACCACTTATTATCACAAGTCTTTGTTCTCTGCCGCGGTCTCAAGACTGCTGGAGGCAAGTCGTGCTGCAAACTTATATCAGCCCAGACATGGATGCGAAGCCGTAGCCTGAAACATCTCATGTTCACTGTCAATGTGTACAATCGACTTTAAGGATACGGAATCTGCTGCGTCAACGGTACTGATATTTCTGTCACGTTCCCGTTATTTTGCAACATGCGGAATGGAGCGGAATGGAGTGCGGATGACGCGGAATGGAGTGCGGTTTAGATCCAACCCCGGTTCAACCCTGCTTCGAACCAGGTTTCAGAACTCAATCCGCCTGCTCCAACGCGGGGTAGAGAAAGCGTAAACGCACCAACACGGGTTGTACTCGGGTTCAACCCGGGTTGATGTGCACGTATAAACGGCCTGGCATGCAGTGGATTGTTTATTTATTTATTTGTGTGTGTGTGTGTGTGTGTGTGTGTGTGTGTGTGTGTGTGTGTGTGTGTGTGTAGGGGGGGGGGGGGGGGGGGAGGGGTTCGGTCATAGAGAGGTCTAACAGAGCATCTTATCACTCTATGTCATGTACACTTTTGTCTGTATTAGGAAACTGTAACCAGGTTCACCAGGTAGCAAGACAGCAGTGTGGGATCAAAGCGGACGCCTCTTTACTGGAGATCGTCATATTCGGAACCAGCACATCCTGCGTCACCACCGTCGCCGACCTCTGCCTCCCGTTGGTCCACGACGTGTCACGTGACTGCGGCAAGTTCCGGCATGCGCACGCCAAAGCCCCGAACGTGCTGTTAGTGGATTTTCCGGAGCGCGCGCCGTCTGAGCGAAAGTCTGTGGTTACTGCGGCTTACTTCCAGGTTAGGAGCTGATGATGATAATGATAATGATGATGATGATTCTTGGACTTTAAAAAAAAAAAAGTTTCTGAATTTTGAAGGCAGTTGTCATACACTAAGTGACGTTTGCTTTACCCGTTCACTGTCGGTGCCGGCGGCAAAGCTTTACGACACTTTCGCAGCTATTGATGCGGGGTGCCTTAAAGGAGTTAATCCCAACCGCCGAATTCACACAGACACCTATGTCCATGAGTAGGTATTACCGGCAAAGTGCATATATCTATAGACACTCACGAAGTCCTCGAGAGGCCTGTCGTGAGACTCTCGGGCGCAAGGAGCCGTGAGATTAGCAAAGGCCCGATGATCTTTTGTGTACTGGGTGTACCCTTCGCGAAGTTAGGTTGTGATCCTTTATTTTTTCCCGAACAGTAAAGGGTGTGTGTGTGTGAGGGGGGGAGGGGGGAGGGGAGCGGGGGTGTGGTGGCAAATTTGCCAGCAATATTGATTATAAATTCACTCCTGCCATGTTTTGTTTCTGAAATCTGTGTTCATTCAACGACCAAAACCCGCAAATGCGCAAGCGACCAAGGAACACGGGTTCAAATTGGTCTCAGCAAGAGACATTGATCCTCATGAGCCCGCGCGACTGGATTACGTTTACTGCCTCCGACCCTCTCCGCCTCCTCATCCCCCGCACCAAACTCAGCACTTTCGGTCCCCGCTTCTTCTCCGTCTACGGTCCATCCACCTGGAACACCCTCCCACTCTCTCTCCGTCAGAAACACTCTCTCTCTGCTCCTTCCAGTCCGCCCTCAAAACTCACCTCTTTCAACAGTTCTAGCATTATATCACCACACTCCCCACCCCAAGCTGACCGTCGTAATGTATTTTCACTATTTGTGGTACGTGAGTCATTGTCTAAAGCGTGCGCATGCGTGTGCGAGTTGTGAGTGCGCACTTAGAGTTATAATTATTATAAGATAAGCGCATTATAAATAGCGTAATTATATTTTATATTACTATACTGTTCCTCTGCAGTGAAGGGATAAACAAATGATAGTATGATAATGGCATTCCCCCCCCCCCCCCCTTATTTTTTAAGAAGAGCGAGATTTTCATTGTAAAACTTAGAAAACCTAGCTTTTCTCAAAAAAAATGGACGCGTACTGGCTTTTGCAAAATGACGGCAGACTTACTCTGAGGCTGACCAATTCAACAAGTCATGTTTTAGTTAACAGCAAGGACATCGAAGTCCCTAAATGTGTGCGCTGGTCTGTGGCTTTGGACCTTACGGCGTACAGCCGCGACGCGCAAACTATCAGACCAACAAGCAGTAGCATATCACTGTGTTCACTCTATGCAAAATCACAGTCCAAATGTTTCAGAACGTCCGCAATGTGGCCAGGCTGAGAAGCGGCGCGTGCCAAGTGCGAGTGGACGCTGCGGTCACGTTGTCCGAAAATGGCACCCAGAAAGTCTTCCTGTTCTCCGGAGACCGTGTGGTGGTGCTGGACTGGGTGACAAAGGTGCAGGAGGCTGTGAGGTACGGTTCAGAAATTATAACCTTTTCAGTAATCAGACTCTCTTAATACAGTCCGCCCCGCCCCGCCCCGCCCCCCCCCCCCCCCACCACCACCACCACCACCTTTCCCTGCAGCCTGCAAATGAACGCATATTTCTTTTTTCGGTGAAATCTATGTTTATTCAACTACTAAAAAGCCGATGACGTGGACTCAAACTCGTCTAAGCAAGAGTTATAGATCCTCATTAGCCCCCTCAATGCGGGGGCTCATGAGGATCTATATCTCTTGCAGCTGGGTGTCTCGCAGTTGGGTGTTTCGAGGCAGTGAAGGGGTTCATTCGAGCAGACACTGTATACACACTGAAGAGTCTGTCGTCTGCTTCGTTTGGTAACGATTGCATCAGTTTCAGGAAAAGTTTCAGTATGCTTCGTAGCGTCTGCTGGTGTACTCCTTTGAGATGCTTCTTACCTGAATAAAATATACTTGTGGTATTCTCCCCGAGTGGGTCTATCTGGGGAGTACACCCGCAAACGGGACGGTAATTGACATGAGCAGGTTTAGCCTCGTCATTTTGTTTTCGTTCTGTTTTGAGTGTGTATGGTTTGGTTGTTGTTGTTTTCTTTGTTTGTTGTTGTTGCTGTTTTTGGTAGGGGGGGGGGGGGGGTTGGGATTTGTTTGGTTGTTTGGGGTTTTGTTTGTTTGTTTGTTTGTTTGTTTGGTTTTTTGTTTTGTTTTGTTTTGTTTTTTTTGGGGGGAGGGGTGGGGAGGGGGGCTCACCTGCGATAGCAAAAGTGAGTCTATGTACTGGGCCTGTGGTCGTTCGTCCATCGTACGTCCAGTGTCGTCCATAGTGAAACTTTAATGTTGGCATTTTGTCTGAGACTATTTAGTTCAAACTTGGCCCAAGGGCACTTTGTGGCAAGACCGATCTAAACATACCAATCATAGTAACCTCTCTAAAAGATCAAAGTGAAGGGGATATAAATAGGTTTTAAAAAATTCCATATTTTGACTGAAATTGTAGTTTTTTAATACTATTTTCGACTCTAGACCCAAACCTTTTACAGAGATGTCCGACGATAAGACCTGCATATGTATACTAATTTGGTTACTTACTTACTTACGCCTGTCAACCCTCCCAGGGTATAGGCCGTCGACGAGAGACCTCCAGCGACTCCTGTCCTGTGCTTCTCCTTCGATTTTACTCCAGGTGGTTCCCAGTCTCTTGATTTCTGCTTGGAGGTCTCGACGTCAAGTGTTTCTCGGCCTGCCTCTTTTCCTCTTTCCCTAGGGGTTCCATGGCAATGCCTGCCTAGTGATACTGGAAACTGGTTTTCTCAGACTGTGACCAATCCATCGCCATCTTTTTCGCCCAATTTCATTCTCTGCTGTTGGTCTGCTCTGTTCTCTCCTAGAGTCTGACGTTGCTGATCTTCTCTGGCCAGTGGATTTTTCAAGATTCTTCGAAGGCAACTGTTTATGAAGATCTGTACTCTGTTGACTGTGGTTTTTGTCAACCTACAAGTCTCTGCTCCATATGGGAGAACTGCTTTTACGTTTGAGTTGAAAATCCGGACTTTGGTGTGTTGTGACAGATCTCTGGAACTCCACACTTTTTTCAACTGGAAAAAGGCTGCTCTGGCTTTACCGATTCGTGCTCTGACATCTGCATCAGTGCCGCCTTTTTTGTCGATGATGCTCCCGAGTAAGGTGAAGGACTCCACCTCCTCCAGCAAGCAAGATTGGTTCTTCCCTTGTTGCGTTCAGCCTCGTTTTCTGTTTGTGGATGGTGAGGCCCACTTGGGACGAAATATCAGCAAGCCTTGGGGTCTTGTCCTGCATTTGTTGATGAGTGTGGGACAGTAAAGCCACGTCGTCTGCAAAATCGAGGTCGTCAAGCTGTGTCCACAGTGTCCACTGTATTCCGCTTCTTCTCTGCTCAGTGGTCCTCTTCATGACCCAGTCTATGGCCAGTAAGAAGAGGAACGGAGACAGCAAACACCCCTGCCTGACGCCGGTTCTGACATGGAGCTCCCTGGTAAACTGCCCTTCGTGGATCACGCGACATGTCATGCCATCGTAGCTGCTCTTGATCAGGCAGACGAGCTTTGTGGGTACACCGTAGTGTCGTATTAGTTTCCACATAGTCTCTCGGTCCACGCTGTCAAAAGCTTTCTCGTAATCCACAAAGTTGACGTACAGCGGGGAGCTCCAATCCAGAGATTGTTCCACGATGATGCGGAGAGTGGCGATCTGGTCTGTACATGATCGGTTTTTCCTGAATCCTTCTTGCTGGTCTCTCAGCTGGGGGTCGACGGAGCTCTTCATTCTCTCCAGGATGATCCTGTTGAAGATCTTTCCTGATACTGACAACAAGGTGATTCCTCTGTAGTTGGAAAACTTGCTGAGGTCGCCTTTCTTGGGAAGCTTGATTAGGTACCCATCCGTCCAGTCAGCCGGCACCACCTCCTCTTCCCAGATCTTTCCAAACAGTGGGTACAGCAGCTCAACTGTTGTCTCTAGGTCTGCTTTCAGAGCCTCCGCTGGGATGCCATCTGGCCCTGCTGCTTTGCCGTTCATCAAAATTGTCACTGCTCTTCTGATCTCTTCCCGGCTGGGTCTGTCACAGCTGATGGGTAGGTCAGTCTCTGCTGGCTGGATGTCTAGGGGGTCGGGTGGGCTGGGTCTGTTCAGTAACTCTTCAAAATACTCTGCCCATCTATCGAGTTGGTCTGCTCTGTCTGCAATAGACTTGCCTTCTTTGTCTTTTACTGGTCTTTCTGCCCGACAATCTTCTGGTAATGTCGTAGAGCTGTTTCATGTTGCCGATGCCTGCTGCCTTTTCCTTTGCTGCCAGGCTGTCTGTGTAGGCCCTCTTGTCTACCCTGCTACACCTCTTTACCTCGCGGTTGGATTCCGAGTATTCCTCCTGTGCCATTGCTTTGGCTGCTCTCGTGCGATTGTTGTTGACAACTGCTTTCTTCTGCTTCCTCACTTCTATCTTCTTCAAGGTCTGTGCCGACAGCCAGTCCTTGTGATGGTGTTTCCTGAACCCTACAGTGTCTTTGCAGTTTGAGTTCAGCGCCTCTCTAACTGCCTTCCACTGCTGCTCTGTGGTGACCGCCTCCTTTATTTACTAGCTCCTGTAGCGCTTGAAACCGGTTGGACAGCACCAGTTTGAACTCATCTCTCACTCCAGTCTCTCTCAGGAGGCCTACATTATAGCGCTGTCTTCTTGTTGTCTCTGTGCGGCTTTTTTAAAACTTGAGCTTATTCTTAAGGTAAGCAGATGATGGTCTGAGGCGACATCTGCTCCCCTCCTCACTCGAACATCTTGAAGGGATCTTCTAAATTTCTTGCTAATGCAGATATGGTCTATTTGGTTCTCTGTAGTATGGTCAGGTGAGACCCAAGTTGCTCTGTGTATTCTTCTGGGTGGGAAGATGCTGCCTCCAATGACAAGTCTGTTTAGAGCACAAAAGTCTACAAACCTCTCCCCGTTCTCACTCATCTCCCCCAGTTCCTGTCTCCCCATGACCTCTTTGTATCCGGTGCTGTCCTCCCCTATTTTGGCATTAAAATCGCCCATGCCGATGGTGATGTCTCGCTCCGCACATTTGTCCACAGCACTCTGGAGTCGGTCGTAGAACTCTTTTTTTTTCTTCCTCGTCACTGTCATTAGTGGGCGCATACAATTGGATGACGTTGGGCTTAATCTTTTTCCTGGTTCTAAAGGCTGCTGTGATAATTCTTGGCCTAAGAGGTTTCCAGCCCATCAGCGCTCTTTGTGCCACTGGTGAGAGCATGAATACTACACCTTCTGTATGGGGGGCATACTCCTCTTCATGACCTGAATACAGAATCATCTCCCCACTTAACAGCCTTTTCTGCCCAGACTGCGTCCATCTGGCTTCACTGATACCTAGCAGGGCAAGGTTGTACTTTTGCATTTCCGTTGCTATCTGGGCGGCCTTCCCGCTCTGGTACATGGTCTTGACATTCCATATGCCCATGATTGTGTCCCTGGATAGAGAGAGGCGGCTCAGTCCTGTGGCTTCCGAAGACTTCCGGCTTTCACCACACCACGTCATAAATCTTCTGATAGAAGAACCTTCCTCATCCAGGAAAGGAATTGCTATTTGTCTATTCGTCGGCGTTTCTGTAGCTATTTCCTTATTTGCAGGGTGGGGAAGCTACCCCCACGCCCAACCCCCTTACTAGGAGGACCAGGGGTTTTCTGTCGGGGTCTCCTTCCCTTAGGCCAGGTTGGTTCACGGCACCTTATTTCATTCGGTGCACCCCTATCCACCACCCAGGGGACGCGCCTCAACGCCATATGGTCCCAGTGCGAGGACTAATTTGGTTGACCGCTTGGAAAAGGTCGTGGGTCATGAAAGGTCGGCAAATGTGTGAAAAGTACCTATTTTATGTACACTTTCAGTTTTTTCCCCAGCTTTATGTTGTTGCAAACTTTGCAATCGTATTTAACACAAAAGGTAGCTGATGATGAAAGGTCCGCTCGCAAGGTCAGGGTCCCGGGAGGTTGACAAATGTGTCAGTCATCGTTCATGGTAAGCTTAACGTTGGCATTTTCTCGGAGACTATTCAAGCCACAGTCTTCACACTTGGCCCAATGATACTTTGTCGCAAGACCTTTCTAAACATAACAGTTTAATACCGATTTCGCAAAGGTCAAAGGTCGCGGAGGTTGATACATCTGTGAAAAATGCATAAAATGTTAGAAGACATGGATTTCGGTCGACGGTATAGAATTCGGAACCTTCCGGCAGTGACTTATGTTAAGACACTTGAACACTGCAGTGACCGTTTGGAAAGATTACTGACAAGGGCCAGATTATCTGCGTGGAACGCCAACGGTTATGTACGTGATCCATCCCAGTGAGCAAAGGTCCTCGGGCCCACGACGGTCGCAGGGGCCCGAAGACGATTTGCTGCTGGGGACTGACAAGGGCCCTTTGCCATTTGAAAACGAGGTATGCATGAATAAAGCGCGGCTATCTTGGCGCAGGCAGTCATCCCATTGTTTGTCATAGAACCACTATGGGCGTCACAGATCTCCAGCTAGTAGACGCAGTGTGGATGAGTGCAGACAATCTACAGCTATGCGTTTCGCTTGGATGTGAACTGCGCTGCAGGGACAGCACTCTTGGTACCGCTACAGTGCTCAATACTCTCCCCTCACTCGGTCTGCCCTGCCACATAGACGCTGCCTTCACCAAGCAGGGCACCACATACTATTTCAAAGGTATGATCGACAGCATTCAAAAGTATGACTCCATGCATTCGAGATGTGCCGCATACGGATACGCGGCCACTGGCCGCGTATCCGTATGCGGTACTTCTCGAATGAGTTAAAACCTTCACTGACGATGGGAGGATGGAGGGGGGGGGGGGGGGTGCCCTAAAATCGTGATGCGTAATTGGCGTTTTGGGGTTATCGTGATTCTTGATTGCAACATTTTTCATCCTCGTGATCCATGAAAGAAGGGGTCTTCGTGAAACGTGAAAGCAAAAATAAGATTTTCGTGATTCGTGAAGACGTCCTGGTTATTTCGTGAAACGTGAAAAGTGTGTTGCCACTCTTTAAATTCAAGCCAGAAATTTTCAGCCACTACCCCCCCCCCCCCCCCCCATACTCACCCCCTCCCCCCCCCCCCCCCCCCCCCACCCTCCTTTAGTTTCAGCCTATTTTTGCCGGCCCACACAAAAATCACGCTGCAATGCAGAGTTCCCGCCCACGCGATCAGGGCTGCGGATGAGTTGTATGCGTCTTGCTTGGTTCACACCTGACGTCCCCATGTTGACTGAGCTGTCAGTTGGCCAGGATTTCATAGATTTCTTCTTCTTCTTCTCCTCTCTCTCTCTCTCTCTCTCTCTCTCTCTCTCTCTCTCTCTCTCTCACTCCTCTCTCTCTCTCTCTCTCTCTCTCCCACCCTCCCTCTCTCTCTCTCTCTCTCTCTCTCTCTCTCTCACTCTCTCTCTCTCTCTCTCTCTCTCTCTCTCTCTCTCTCTCTCTCTCTCGCTCTCCCTCCCTCCCTCTCTCTCTCTCTCTCTCTCTCTCTCTCTCTCTCTCTCTCTCTCTCTCTCTCTCTCTCTCTCTCTCTCTCTCGCTCGCCATTGGTAGGGAAGGTCCACGATATGTATTGTCTACGTATAGATAATACTAGTTGTATATGTTACGAGTTAGGCTTTGCCGGTGGTTTCTTTTCGCCTCCAGGGAGTTTATTTCGAAGCTGAACGTCGAAGGCTTTCGCTCGAGAGGCGACAAGAACGAAGTGGCAAAGTCTAATTCGTAATATAACGATTGTGTCTGCAATTGTAAAAATATAAGCGCAAGAAAGATCCCTTTGAAAGAACCTGTGCTCAGTATTGTCAGTACTTTCAATACTCAGGGGACGCAACTCTTAATGTCAGTGAATTACCGTATTCGTTTTACGGCAGAACTCTGGCTTTCGCTTCGGAATTACGGTCGAAGGTATTATCTAATTTATCACATTTCGAGTTATTTTGGTATGAACATAACGCGTAGTACATAACGCGTACATAACGCGTGGATTTAACTTTTTTGTTGCGTAACCCCTCAGCTTTGTGTGTTTATATGGCATTTTGTTTCTGCGCCGTTTCGATTATGGTCAGTACGTACAGTCTACTTAGGGCCTTCGCTTCGAATTTTATGTTGTTGATAATGTATCACGTTTTTGATGTTTGTTTTTTTTTGGGGTTTTTTTGGTGTGAAATTGGTACTAACAGAATCAGATAACACCTGCATGCAGTTCTTTTTGTCTACCGTATTGAAAATACAGTAGACTTTGAGATGGGGGCTGATCGGTGCACGTCACAGTTCCGTAGCATGCAAATGACGAACATAGGCGGGCACACATCAGTCTCTGACAGAGAAGTAACACGATAAACATTACGTCATGCATAGCTAGGCCGAACCGCGCTGTTGAACGTACACTTTGGCGTGAAACGCAGTATGTGTGTGTGTGTGTGTGTGTGTGTGTGTGTGTGTGTGTGTGTGTGTGTGTGTGTGTGTGTGTGTGGGTGTGTGTGTTTGTGCGTACACCAAACCACTCAAATGGGTTACTTTCTTTACCATCCTTATGCAAAATGGGTGTGTGTGAAATTCTGGGTGACCAAGTCAGGCACCCATTTTTTTCTGAGGGTTGTTTCTGCATTATCTTTCATTCAAAAGTCACAAAAAAATATCAAAATAGGATGTCCCCATTTCGCCAGATTTACTTCATGTTGTGTTTTGGCGATGCCCTGGGCCTGTGTGTTGACACGGAAGCGGGGTGTTTTCAGATCAACTTGATGATCGCCGATTGGTTAGCCCAACACCGATGAACGCAGTTGTTTCCCTTGCCCTTCCTAAAACGTCGTCTGTCGTCCCCAACAGTTCAACCATTCTTCAGCGTTTGCAGAGGTACTTTATGCAATATTTCTTAGTTAAGAACACGCCCAAATGTACTTGTTCAGTGCAGTTATTTAACTGAGAGATGCCTCCAATCCCCGATACCCGTTTGGCCCAGAAAAATAAGGCGTCTGCTTCAGCCGTGGCTCGGTCCGTGTCTTCCTCTCTCTGACCGTTGAGTCTTGTAAATGATAATAGAACCCCACGATTTTAACAAAAGCTTTCTTCTTCAATGAAAGGAATTCGTTCAATAACCCCATTACAAGGTCAATCTGCCACGCGATTTTGTTTCTTTTTTTTTTCTGACATGTGTGATTGTCAGTGATCGAAAAAGTAACTTGACACATGCATGCACAGTATCAGTTGACTTTTTTTAAAAAAATGGCGCCAGATTTCAATCCTCGTTCGCAAAACTGCCTCGCGATTCGAAGAACAAACGTCCACAAACAGGTCTTTCGGAATGTGCAACTGAAGTGTCGCTTTTTACTGTATTACCAGTTTTTAGTTCCCAGGGTCACCCTGGTCAGCCCCACAGGGTGGGTTTTTCTCTCTATTCTGGGGCATGTGTTTCTGTCTACCCTTTGTCCATTCACCTGTATTTGCCTTTTTAAAACTCTCCCTACTGTCTGCACTGCCTGTAGCTCTTGATATTGGATGTGTGTTGCTAAATGGTCTTAGCTTTATTTAGGCCCCATGTGTTAGGTTTATTTAACGTATTTGACCGGCTGGCGACATACATGGCAATGTTCTGTTTAGGTGTTTTTTTCACAAGCAGTGCAGGCACGTCCTGAGAAAGCCTTGTTGCTGTCGGGACGTTAAGCAATGTACAATCAATCTGATTCAAAATGTCAATTGGTTTACATGGTTGTATTGGACATGTTTGCAGCAACACCGTTTTGGTCACACTGGCTCAGGACTTTCTGCACACACCCAGCGCCGGATGGCAGCAGGATGTCCAAACCCATCGGGATCTATGGAAGTGGACAAGCACGCCCCTACCTGGCACATGACCAAGGCCCATGGCCAAATTAGTCAGCTGCAGCATCAGGGCCCCCCAGCCTCTGCCACAGAGGGTGCGTCTGGTAGGAGGGTGCATGGACGGCAGCGGAATGCTCCCAATTACAAACTGGTAAGTAAAGTGATTCTATGATCATCTTCATTTTATTGGCTGGCGTGCGTGCGAAGCAAAAGTGAGTTTATGTTCTGGGCCACTGGTCGTCCGTCCGTCGTCCATGGTAAACTTTAACTCATTCTACCCCAACACCAAAATCCTTAAATTTTGCCCCTGTCCTCTCAAGACCGCATTGCAGCGCAGGACACAGATCGACCATGATAGTTCAAGGGTGATGCCAGAATAGCTTGGCGCCCGTAGGCGCCAAGCTATTCTGGCATCACCTTTGAACTATCATGGTCGATCCTTATCCTGCTGTGGTGTGTCTGGGGGTAGAATGAGTTAACGGTGGCATTTTCTCGGAGACTATTCAAGCCACATTCTTCAAGCTTGGCCCAAGGATACTTTGTGGCAAGACCTTTTTAAACATGCCAATTTGAGTGACCTCTCTCAAAGGGTCACGCAGGGTTGACAAATGTGTGAAAACTGCTTGCATTTTCAGAAAACGTGGATTTTGCTGCTGCAGAAGCCAGCCCTCGTCACCGAGGTCACACATATGTAAATCGGTCATACACGGGATTACTCTTTTTATTCTTGTGCAAGGCCCCTTAAACCAAAATTGGGCTGTTTCTGTCCCCTAATGCAGCTTTGGTTTCAATCTTTCTTTCTTTCTTTCTCCAGTTGGCAAATGGCGCTTGGGATGGACCCGAGACTGAGAGTAGTGCCAGCGCATCGCAATACGAGGGCAGTGATGACGAGGAGTTTGTTCCTGGCTCGAGCTCACCGGATTCAGAGGGTGTGTCGGCATCAATTGCTGGGATCTCTGACATAGACAGTATTGTATCGACTATGTTAGATTTCATCAAAGTGGCAGGTTCGGGGTGGCCAGGTGTCGGTGACGCTAGTACCAGCAAGGTGCAGTGTGCGTTAGGGGGTGGCAATGAGAATGTGGATAGGCAGGAGGAACATGATGCTGGAAAGAGTGGGGAAAGAGCACTTACAGAAGAAACAGGTGTGCACGTGTCGCAGAGAGGGAAAGGAAAGTACAAATGGGACAAGAAACATGCATGCAAATTGTGTGGCAAGCTTGTCTTGAAAATGAGCACGCACTTACAAGATGTCCATGCAGATGAGGCAGACGTTGCTAAAATTTTGTCGATGAAAAAAGGGACCAAGCAGAGACGTCGAGCATGGATCAGACTACAAGATGAGGGTGATTTACATGCATAACGTTGCTGTTCTTGAAAACAAATCCGGATGTTTGATTCCTAAGTATCGCACCAAAACTAGTAAGGTAGACGACCTTCTCGCCTGTAGCCATTGCAAAGGGCTCTATCAAAAAAAGCTGATCTCTGTACACTCAAAACGTTGCTGTCAGAAGCCAGGAGGGTTTCAGATCACTCGGCGAGGGGACGCGGCGCGCCGTGGTCGGCTAATGCTTCCAATACCCTTAGACGTTGAATTTTCCTTCTATCACAAGGTCTTGGCCAGCCAGAGAGATGATGAGATAAGCCGTCTCATCAGAACTGACCCCTTGCTTCTTGAGTATGGAAAGAGATTATTTGACCGCAGGGACATTGAAGAACACACGGCTGGACAAATCAGCTCCAGGATGCGGGAGTTAGGGAGACTATTAAAGATTATCAGAGTGAGGTCAGAAATGAAAATCGCAAGTTTAAATGCTGTGATCAATTCAGCTAGCTTTGATCATGTTGTCCTGGCTGTAAAAGAGCTAGCAGATTTTGATGAGGACACACATCAGTTCAAAAAAGGCAATCTCGCAATGCGCATAGGCCATGCTTTGAAAAAGTGTTCACAGATCAAACAGTCACATGCATCCAAACAGCTTGGGCAGGGTTCAGACGACAGGTGGCGACAGGAGCTCTCTGAGGCGCAGCGGTTTGACTCTGTCTTCAACGGGCACTGGTATGATTGTGTGTCCGCTACAGCAGCCCAGTCGGTCGGGAAAATGACCATGAACAAACCCAAGCTGATCCCATCATGTGAAGATGTGAGGAAGGTCCAACAGCTTCTTGAGACAAGGATGGTTTCGGAAGATTATCCGACAGTGGTTAAAGCAACTCTTTGTGCTGTATCACTTTTCAACCGAAAACGAGGGGGAGAAGTTCAGAGAATGAAGGTGTCAGACTTCCAGAATGCTAAGATTGGATCGATCACCAATCAAGATATCTTGAAAGGTCTCACAGAGGTTGAGAAGAAAATGGTGAATCATTTTCAGCGAGTGGAAATCAGAGGCAAGTTTAATAGGAGTGTTCCCGTTTTGCTGACGAAGAAGATGATGACAACTGTGGACAGAATCCTTCAAATGAGGCAATCAGTGCCAGCTCTCGCTGATTCCCAGTACATCTTTGCCACACCTTCTGGTCAGAGGCCTTACAGAGGCCATGATGTTCTGAAGGCCCATGCCCTAGAAGCAGGGGTGTCATACCCAGCCATGTTCACATTTACTCAGTTACGGAAGCAGGTTGCAACTTTGGCTCAGTCAATGGCCATCTCGGAGTTAGACCAGGATCAGCTGGCAGATTTCCTTGGCCATGATATTCGGATACATCGCCATATCTACCGCCAACCTCAAGACGTCCTTCAAAAGGCAAAAGTGGCAAAGATTCTTCTGTCAGTTAACAATGGGATGACAGATTTTGAGAGTTGCATTAGAGCTGAGCTGGGCGATGATGAAGAGATTGACTTTGACAATGAAGACACATCAGAAACTGGCAGAGAGGTCTCGGGGGGAACAGCACCTGTGAATGAAGCAAGTAGCAAGTCAACAACACAGGAATCGATGAGCATGACGGAGAAAAGACGTCCAGAGCCTGATGACAATCTAGATAGTTTTGATGATGACAGTACTGCGTCAGCTCCTGTTCGAAAGAAAGCTAGATTTACAAGGAAACCATGGGGGAAGCTGAAGAGAAAGCTGTTCAAACTCGTTTCAAGACACACCTCGTCATGAACAAACTTCCTGGAAAGGCCGAGATACAGCACGCAATGGCAGAGGAGCCCGCACTTAGACATAGGCGCTGGACAAACATTAAGGATTACGTACGCAACAGACTGAAAAAAAAAGTTACAAAAGAAATGAATTGAGGTTCCCCGCCACTCGCGGCATTTTTGGTTTCATACAGATTTATTACAAGAGTGTTATTATTGGGGTGGTTTCAGCATGTATAGCCTGCTTTTTTTTTATCTGATGGACGCCTGGATCATTTTGTATACTGTATAACCTTTGGATTTGCAAAACGAAACAGCCGGCTGGGGACAAAAGACAATAATAAGATAAGATAAGAAAACCATTGACAACGTAAAGATTGATTACAAGAGTGTTATTAGGGGGGGGGGGGGGGCTGGATCATTTTGTAATATACTGCATACCATTTAAAACTCTGCAAATTGGAAGAATGGTTGGTTGTTGGGGACGAAAGACAATAATAAAGGCTGAAGTTTCAAGTGATTTCTTATGTTGTCAGTTAATTAATTAATGTCAGTGTTCTCTTCTGTCATTTTAACTCATTCTACCCCAAGACCGGAATCCCCAAATGTTGAAGTCGTCTTCAGAAGACTGCGTTGCAGTGCAGGACACAGATCCACCATGATAGTTCAAGGATGATGCCAGAACAGAATGGGTGCCAAGCTATTCTGGCATCACCCTTGAACTATCATGGTGGATCTTTATTTTGCTGTGGTGTGTCTGGGGTAGAATAAGTTAAGCCCAAATGTTGAAGTCGTCTTCAGAAGACTGCGTTGCAGTGCAGGACACAGATCCACCATGATAGTTCAAGGGTGATGCCAGAATAGCTTGGCGCCCATAGGCGCCAAGCTATTCTGGCATCACATTTGAACTATCGTGGTGGATCTTTATTTTGCTGGGGTAGAATAAGTTAAGTGTTAGTTTCTTCGTCTGGGTCTTTTTCTATCTTTCATATTTTTCCACACTTTTTGACCCGCATCATAGTCATACTGAGGCTAAAAGCTTCAAATTTGTTCACTGCCATAATTCTATGCAAGCTACATTACAGTACTTACAGATGAGGACATAGACCAATGGCTTTAGTTCAAGGGTGGTGCCACAATAGCTTGGCGCCTAGAGGCACCAAGCTATTCTGGCACTAACCCTTGGACTATTTCAGTCACACTTGTTGCACACACTGGTGTATTCCGAATGATAAGGGTTAATATTCAAAATGCTCTGTTGCTGTTTGTCTGAAACTCCAGAGTACCCAAAACCAAAACAAAAAGTCCTTTAATTTCCAGAATACATTATGTTGATTCTCACATCAATGCCATGATAAACTGTTTTGCTTCAGAAGGACAAAACGCAGCAATGTTTAAAAGATTTCCTCTGTAAAAATCATAATCGAAAGGTTACGGGCCAGTGTTTATTGAATTTTGCACCATACAATGTTAAAAATGTTAAAAGCACACATACACATTAAGTTGGAAAAAAAATTAATGTGAAAAAGAAGTATTCCATGAACTTGACGCCTACTGTTGTGAAGACACCCATTTTGACTGTAATGCCAGTTTTTGTGTGTGAGAGGCACCCACATTATTGGTAGAAACCCATTTTTTTCCCATCTAGTGGCTCTGTTTCTAGAAAATGTCTATTTTATTTTAAGTTATAGAGCTTAGTTATAAGGTGAGTTCTAAACATTCGCATCAATTCCAGAGCCCTAGAATAAATAGAAATATGGGAACCCATTTTGACATAAAATGGTAGGTAACCCACTCTGACGCTTTTGTCTGCATGTGTGTGTGTGTGTGTGTGTGTGTGTGTGTGTGTGTGTGTGTGTGTGTGTGTGTCGTGTGTGTGTGTGTGTGTGTGTGTGTGTGTGTGTGTGTGTGTGTGTGTGTGTGTGTGTGTGTGTGTGTGTGTGTGTGTGTGTGTGTGTGTGTGTGTGTGTGTAGACACGAGTTTCTCCTGTGTCTGTGTACGTACAGATCTGAAAATTTAGGAAATGCTTCCTTCAAGATGTAGGGCCTATCTCGGAGTATTTTTCAGCATTGTTAGATTGGATTACTCATTAAAAAGAAAAATTGCCGTTTATACAAAGTCGGTTGACCCGCATTTGAGTCTCTAATTTGTGTTATATTCAGTTGAAATTTTGAATACAACGAGCTTCGAGAAAGACACTTGATGAGTTCGTTAACCAGCTTTGTATCTATTCAATGTTTTTGTAAAAAATAATTCATAGCAGAAAAAAGTTGTCGACACGAAGAATTCTCGACTTTAGACAGTGACGGTGACGTAAATACATTGTTGCTGTTCTACACAAACCAAGGGGAATCACTCAGCGCTGGACAGACAAACAGTTAGATCCCCTGCCCCCCGCCTATCAGGCACCCAATCGCCAGCCCACAGAGAAATACGCAGGTATAGAACAAGACGATCATCTACATCCTCTATATGTAGATATCTACAAGTCAAGCCTTCTATTTTCAGGTAGTTCTGTCTGGAACTCATTGCCATTAAACATTAAATCATTTTCAGGTAAACCCATTTTAAACGTGCTTTGCACACTCACTTCCAATCAGCGTGACTTCAGTCACAGTTCGCCATATAAGAATAATACTGGCTGTTAACACGTAACCGTCAAATATTTTTTCTTTCTCCATCCATTTGCTAACTGATCATCTAATGTCTTGTGTGTGTGTGTGTCACTGTGCGCTATTGATGCTGCTGATTCTATGACACTGTCTTAGATGTGTTTATTATTAATGCTATGCAATCGTTTTCTTCTCTTGCTTTTAGCCCCCCTCCTCCCCCCCCCCCCCACCCGGGTCTGCCCTGGGGGACTTGGGTGGGGTAACTACTTTTTAGTTCCCACGGTCACCCTGGTCAGCCCCACAGGGTGGGTTTTATTCTGTATTCTGGGGCATGTGTTTCTGTCTACCCTTGGTCCATTCACCTGTATTTTCCTTTTTCAACTCTCCCTACTGTCTGCGCTGCCTGTAGCTCTTGATATTGGATGTGTGTTGCTAAATGGTCTTAGCTTTATTTAGGCCCCATGTCGTAGGTTTATTTAACGTATTGGACCGGCTGGCGAAATACATTCAATATTCTGTTTTTTTTTGGGGGTTTTTTTTTACACGCAGTGCAGGCACGTCATGAGAAAGTCTTGTTGCTGTCGCGACGTTAAGCAATGTACAATCAATCAATAAATCAATCTCAGTTGCTTTTTGCATCGGTGGCAGTTACAAATTCTCCATTGCCATTTTTTTTCTCCTTTCGGTGATTCACCTATTGTGGGTTTTTTCCCCGTAATTTTGCTTCATCTTCTTCTTCTTCTTCCTATTATTATTATTATTACTCTGATTTGCATCCTATGTTCCTTTTCCTGTTATGTTCTGTTTTGTTTACAGGACAGCTTGTAAGACAGGCATTGAGTTGCCTTATGGCTTTATCCTGAATTAAAAAAAAAAGCCGATTCATCATCAGCATCAGCATCTTTTTCTCTCTCTCTCTCTCTCTCTCTCTCTGGGACTTTTTTCCGTACGCTGGCAATGTTTTTGTTCCACTATATACATGTACATTTTATCATCATACTTAGTTTTGTGTATATTGTCTCGTAGTTTTGTAGCCGAACGGCAGGTTTGAAAAATGGCTATGTCTGTGACGATGTCTATGCCTCAACCGTTGATAAATAAAGCTTCATTGAATCATTCTCTCTCTCTCTCTCTCTCTCTCTCTCTCTCTCTCTCTCTCTCTCTCTCTCTCTCTCTCTCTCTCTCTCTCTCTCTCTCTCTCTTTCCGCGCGGCACGGGAATGGAAAGGTCGTGGCCACATCGTGCTCTGAGTCAAAGTGTAGTTATGTGTGCTGATTGTGCTTGCCAAGTCAGTGTGATTTTTGGCATGGTGCTTGACCTTGGTGTTATGCATCTGATGGTGTAATTTCATCGACGGGGAATTGATATTGATATTGATATTTAGTCGAATGGTTTACCATTTTCACTCCCGGCCGCTGAGTGGTCTACCAAATCGGCTTTAGCATTGAGTTGCCTTATGGCTTTATCCTGAATTAAAAAAAAGCCGATTCATCATCAGCATCAGCATCTTTTTCTCTCTCTCTCTCTCTCTCTCTCTCTCTCTCTCTCTCTCTCTGGGACTTTTTTCCGTACGCTGGCAATGTTTTTGTTCCATATACATGTACATTTTATCATCATACTTAGTTTTGTGTATATTGTCTCGTAGTTTTGTAGCAACGGCAGGTTTGAAAAATGGGGCTATGTCTGTGACGATGTCTATGCCTCAACCGTTGATAAATAATGCTCTCTCTCTCTCTCTCTCTCTCTCTCTCTCTCTCTCTCTCTCTCTCTCTCTCTCTCTCTCTCTCTCTCTCTCTCTCACTTTTCCGCGCGGCACGGGAATGGAAAGGTCGTGGCCACATCGTGCTCTGAGTCAAAGTGTAGTTATGTGTGCTGATTGTGCTTGCCAAGTCAGTGTGACTTTTGGCATGGTGCTTGACCTTGGTGTTATGCATCTGATGGTGTAATTTCATCGACGGGGAATTGATATTGATATTGATATTTAGTCGAATGGTTTACCATTTTCACTCCGCTGAGTGGTCTACCAAATCGGCTTTAGCAGGATCGCACCGCTGTTCAAGGCCTCCCATTAATTTAGTTTTGAAGCGCGCGCGCGTGCGGGCCGTAAGATAAGGAGCCGGATGCCCCGCCCACACCCACCGATCAGTCTGTGATCGCACCTAACGCTGTGCCCTTCTCTCCAGTCGTTACGCTGCCCGGTAACACCCCTGTCCTCACTTCCCCAGACTCTCCAGACATGCTCTCACTGTCAGTGACAGAGTTAGAACCGACTAAAGCGCTGATCACCACAGCAACTGACGGCATCGCCTCCACCGCCCTTCCGCCATTACCCCCACCTACCCCCAAGTCAGACACCGTGTCGAATGCCGACCGATCCCCTCAAGCAGACTCCGAACTACTCTATCCCCTAATCTACTCTGAGAGCCGATTAGCGCACCACCCACCCCCGCATTCTCCTTCCCTGCCCTCTCCCCTCTGACATCTAACGTCGCACTTACAGGCGATGATAACCTTACCCTTGCCCTTAAGCCTGTTGGCTCTACTCCCTTTAGACATGTGATCACCACCTGTAGTGTGAATGAGTTGCCCAGCAACCATATCCATGCAACAACCGGCCACTCAAAAGTATTAAAGGAAGATGTCTTTTCGGCCGGGTACAGCCGTCACTGAAACATCCCTGCCCCGCCCACAGTCGTCGTCCACCCGCCCGTCCCCACCATCCTTGAGACAGACAACCTTAGTCCTCTGCCTTCCTCTATCCCGCATCTCCACGGCGACCAGTCTGCTCCTGCTACTGCCGGATTACAGCCTGACTGCAGACTTCTGACTGCGGACCAGACGCCTGTTGACACACTGCTTGGCTGCCGACCGGTAGCAGTATCAACGGACAATGACTCTACACACCAGCCTCTCCCCCTCAATTATTTTGCCACTAAGCAGCTGCAGCGCCACGTGGCGGCCTACGCTGTTGTTGGTGTCCTATACAATGACATGCAGACAGTCAAACGTGAAATGTAAGACACCAAACAACAGCTGGCTTCTGCTCTAGCCATGATCGGTAAGCTTGACAGCCACATAAGAGACACCACTGTCAAGGCCACCAAAACGTGCAAGGTGTCTGAGAGTGAACTGGCCGGCCTGCATGACCAGGTGCACAACATAGCGGTGAGAGTCAGCCGCCTGTCCTCGTCCAAAAAATCCCAAGGACATACCTTTACCATCAGGGACATCAGGCGGAGGGTCAATCGAATCATCACTGCCCCACCAAGCACACAGAACCCGGATCAGTCATCGCAGCCGCATGCTTCCTCTCAACCAGTCACCCGGCAGTCTGCTTCCTCATACATGTGCGCCACTGCCTCTGAGATCTTGCCATCCCAGTCAGAGGATGTCAATAACCCAGCGGGTGCACGCATACCTGTTGTCGTTTCAGCCGAAAGGAACAGTGTTTCAGAAGATCAGCCTCTCTACACCACTTCAGGCCGCAGTGACAGTCACGTCGGCCCGCCCCGCCGGCAGTCACAGTCACCTGCTGAATACCTGGCCTCTCGCCGTATACAGCCTGATACAACCCATCTCGTCATCGGCGACTCTACTCTTCGACACTTGAAGGCCAGTAAAATGATGACCAACCTAAGTGAAAGGGTCCAGATACTCTCAGTATCGGGCTTGAAGGCTATCGATCTGTCGGACTGGATGAAGCGTCAGTCCGAAGCACCCCATGTACGGGTGGTCACCGTGCATGTAGGGGTGAAGGACTGTAAGACTGGCGAAGTGACCAGCCGCCTGTGGGATCTGCTACTGACACAGTGCAGGCGCGTAAAGTCCCCAACGCCGCACTTCACGCCTCCAGCATCCTGCCCGCCAAGATACAGTGTAGGATGACACTCCCAATAGAACTTTCCAGCGCAAACTTGTGCCACGCCTGTAGTCGCAAACTGGGGGTGGTCTTCGTCGACCTTCACACACATGGGTTTTCCACGCCTTGCCATGTACAGTAAAGACAGACGTGACCTCATCCACCCGAGCTACAAGGGCATGACCCGACTGGCGGCCAACATCAGACGAACGTGGCTACCAGCCGACAACCAGCCACGCGACCAGTCTCGCCACGCTTCACACACTCCCAGCAGCAAGAGTGGCCGCTCGGATGAGGCAACCGCACACAGTGAGCCGCTCGGTCACGTTACCTGGCAACGACTCCGAGCAGCAGATGCAGCAGACGAAGTATATTGCCGAAGGCGGTGTTGCGTCATCAATGCCAGTAAACCCCTCGTTGCAGCAGCCAGGGCTCTCCTGGCCAGTGGTGACGCAACGCCCTCTTGGGCCTCAGGTGTTCACATGGCCGGTGTACGGCTATAATCCTCAAGTGTTTGGATTGCCCCAGCATTATCATTCGTACTCTGGGGTGCCACCTGATTGTTTCTATCCCGTGCCATCGTACACCCAAGAGCACCTTAGTCCTTAGTCTTGCGAGCTCTTATTAAAACCGACATATCTGCCTCAATTACACTCCAGTTTATAAGTTTTGGTATTTCAAGTTTCACAAATTAGTGAATTATTTGACAGCTGAATTGAGCGTTCTCATTAATATTTCGTCCTTGAGCACATTCACTAACTCATTGTATTGCTACGATATATCTTGTGGTCTTTTAGTAAACCAGTTCTGAAAGGCCGCCTAAACTTAGATGTGAAGCACTGTGGGTATGCTGTTGCTGACTGACTGCGACGTGTTTGCGATTACCGTCAGCCACTATCTAGGTAGTGACCCTAACGGACACACTAATTTCAGGCACGATAGTACTGGAAGTCCTGACAGCACGATCATTGTGCTCAGTAGAGTTTTAATTGTACTCTACTTGCATTTATAATTTTCTTTCTTTTAACATGTCGAATAGTTCAACATTTCACAATTTACATTTGGGTCATTTAAATATTTATCATTTGTTGATCAAGATTCAGCTTCTCGAGATCAAACTTGATTCTGGTGGGACCCTGCTTGTTGACCTTCTTTAGGCGGAGTCGGAAGGTCATCATCACTAAGTCATGGTCGCTTCCAATGTCTGCTTCTGGAAAACTTCTTGTCTTGGCAATGTTCACACTGGTTTGGAAGCGTCTCTTCACCATGATGTAGTCAATTTGGTTATGGTGTTCTCCGTTCGGGCTGTGCCATGTCCACCTTCTGGATGCTTTGTGCGGGCCAAACGTGTTGATCAGCTTTAGATCGTTTGAACTGGCAAATTCCACGAGCCTTAAGCCTCTGTCGTTGGTCTCTGCGTTGCAGTAGCGTCCGCATGTGCCTTTCCAGTTCCTAGCAGCATCCTCTCCTATTTTGGCATTCCAGTCTCCCTGCACCACAAGAATGTCTTTCTTGGGGGTCTGGTCCAGAACGTCTTGCAGTTGGTCATAGAAGTCTTCTATTTCCTCATCGCCATAGTCTGTTGTTGGGGCATAAACTTGTACAATGGTGATATTAAATGGGGTTGCCCTCAAGCGTATGGTGATAAGCCTACTGGAGACTGGCCGACAACTCATGACGGTGTTCACGATGTCTTTGTGGACAAGAAATCCGACACCCTGTTCGTATTTGTCTTCTCTGCCACTGTAGTACAGTTTGTGGTTTTCCTGGGTTGATGTTTCCCCAAGGTTCTTCCATCGTACTTCGCAAAGTCCTAGGATGGTCCAATGGTATCTGTTCATTTCATGTGTCAGTTCCTCTAATTCGCACCACTGCTACTTCTAGGTGCAGAAGACACGGACGTGGAAACACTGGTTGACACATTTAACACTGTTGTAACCCAAACAGCCAGTGAGATCCTTGGCAAACACCGACAAGCAAAGAAACCTTGGGTTACAGCTGACATTTTTGTTCTATGTGACAGGCGTCGAGAATTAAAGAAAAAGAAATCAGAGGTAGAAGGAGCTAAACAATACAGGGAAATTAACCAGGATATCAAGAAAAGCATGAAAAAGGCAAAGAATAAGTGGATTGAAGATCAGTGTAAACACGTAGAAGAAAATCTGCACAAAAATAATAGCAAAAAAGCATACCAGCTGGTGAAAGACCTGACCAGTGTAAAACAAGGACGCTCCTCGATCATTCAAGATAGTGAAGGGAACTGTCTTACGGAAGACCAAGACATACTAAAGAGATGGACAGAGTACTGCTCAGATTTGTACAACCACCGAGCTGCAGGGGACCCAGGCATACTTGTCAACCCACCCGTGACCAACAATGGCAACTATCCCATCCTCCGAGAAGAAGTAGAGGCTGCAGTGAAGTCGCTGAAAAAAAGGGAAGGCAGCAGGAGCAGACAACATCACTGCAAAGCTAGTCCAAGAAGGGGGAGAAGACACGATCAGCGCCTTACTAACAATCTGCAATAAGATCTGGCAGTCAGGGGATTGGCCCACACCATGGACCCAATCACTTATAATAACTCTCCCCAAAAAAGGCAACTTACATCAATGCCAGAACTATTGCACGATCAGTCTTATATCCCACCCAAGCAAAGTCATGTTAAAGATCCTACTGAACAGGCTGAAGCCACAGGCAGAGGAAATCATAGCTGAGGAACAGGCAGGCTTCAGACCAGGGCGCAGCACAACTGAACAGATCTTCAACCTGAGAGTTCTATGTGAGAGATACCTCCAGCACCAGCAGGACCTCTATCATGTCTTTGTGGATTTTAAGAAAGCATTTGACAGGGTGTGGCATGCAGCCCTTTGGTCCACCATGAAGCTATACAACATCAATGCCAACCTGATCAAGGTCATAGCACATCTTTACAACAAGGCCACTAGCGCAGTCTGCTTCAACGGCAAAATAGGAAACTGGTTTAGGACTACAGTAGGAGTCAGACAAGGCTGCTTGCTCTCACCTACTCTTTTCAACATCTTCCTGGTGAATCATGATGGACGCTCTGAAAGATCATGAAGGAACTGTCAGTATTGGAGGCAGAACAATCACGAACGTGCGCTTTACGGACGACATTGATGGCCTTGCAGGAACAGAGAAGGAGCTAGCTCAGCTGGTGGAAAAGCTGGATAGTACAGCCATTGCATATGGGATGGAAATCAGTGCAGAAAAGACCAAACTGATGACCAATAACGCCAGTGGCATTGGCACTGAAATCATGGTTGGAGGCCAAAAACTGGAAACAGTTAAGAAATTCAAATACTTAGGAGCCATTGTGACATATGAGGGATCAAAACCAGAAATACTGTCGAGGATTGCGCAGACAACAACAGCACTGACAAGATTGAAGACCATATGGAAGGACAGAAACATCACACTCTGCTCCAAGATCAGACTGATGCGCTCTTTAGTCATCTCAGTTTTCTTGTATGCCTGCGAGTCATGGACCCTCACAGCAGACCTTGAAAGGAGGATACAAGCCACTGAAATGAGATGTTTTCGAAGGCTGCTTGGCATCTCATACAGAGATCACATCACAAACGAGGACGTGGGAAGCAGAATCAGGCAAGCCATCGGGCCCTATGAAGACTTATTAGCCATTGTGAGAAAACGCAAACTGAAGTGGTATGGGCATGTCACGCGTTCAGCAGGGCTTGCCAAAACAATCCTGCAAGGCACTGTGCAAGGAGGACGAAGGAGAGGAAGACAGAGGAAAAGATGGGAGGACAATATCTCAGAGTGGACAGGACTGAAGCTGGGCGATACGCTGAGAATGGCAGAGAACAGAGAGGATTGGAGGGAGCTGGTTGCCAAGTCATCAGTGGTGCCCCAACGGTCGGCAAGACTACGGGATATAGATAGATAGATAAATAGATCAAGATTCCCGAATTGTGTGTTCTCCTCTCTCAGCCCACCCCCTTTCATATTTTCGGAATTACAAAGTCACGTTTACGTTCCGACATAAGTGACGCATCTATTTCGATATTGGGGTTTTCAGTAATCCGGCGCGATCCTGTACATCCTCAGCAAACAGGATTAGCTGTTTATATACATGACTCTATTTCGCACTTTACACGCAGAAGAACAGACCTGGAATCAGACTCTGTTGAAAGTGTGTGGGTTGAGGTGAAGACAAACAGATCGGCCCCTCTGCTTGTTGGATTTGTATACCGAAACCCGTCTGCGTCATTTGATTGGTATGACGACTTTTTAAATATGGCGGAAAAGGTTAACAAAAGCAGCACTGAAGTGTTATTACTTGGCGATTTTAACATTAATATGTTTGTCTCGAACCCTGCTTGGGAATCCACAATCACTATGGTTGGTCTCAAGCAGATTATCACGTCTGCAACTAGAGTTACAGAGTCGTCTGCCACTCTAATTGATCATGTATACACCTCCAACAATTCAAGGGTTCTTAGTTCTTGTGCCCTTCAAGTCGCGATCAGTGACCACTACCCTGTGTGCTGCAGCTGGGCTTTGAGGTTGGACAAACAAAATCGGAAAAACCAGCATACCACTATCTATTATAGATCGTTTAAAAAGTTTAATAGGGATATGTTTCTAGCCGAACTAAATGAAACCTCTTTTTTTTTTCGGTTTACAATCATACGAATCCTGAAGATGCGTTGGCCGATTGGTATAGATTGTTCCGTCGGGTTCTTGACAAGCATGCGCCGTTGCGTGAAAAGAGGGTGAAACATGTGCATTTACCCCAATGGTTAAGCAATGACATTAAAGAGGCCATGGCTGTCAGAAATGAACTAAAGCGCAACAAAGATTTTACTGCTTTCCGCAAGCAGAGAAATCGTGTTAAATACATGGTATTAGAGGCACAAAAAAAAAAACCACACACACTTTAAGCGATTGATGGACAACAAAACAGACACCTTATCTGTCTGGCGTGCGTTCACTAAATCACGACAAACAGCACCATGTACATCTATCTCTGTAGACACATTTAACAACCATTTCTTGTCTGCTGCTGATTCATTGTTAAGCAGTACGACAACTCACACACCAGCTATATCCGAAAGTCTTACAGATTTTTGTGAGGACAAACTCGCGCCAAACGTATCCTTTAGTATTCCTTCGCTTACTGTATTTGACGTTGGCAAATCTATTAGCCAACTCAAAAATAAGCGCTCGCTTGGTCACGACGGGATAAATACATACTTTTTAAAACTTGCTGCCCCGTATGTGGTCGAGTCTTTGACATTTATTTATAATCTCGTTTTACAACATGGTACATTTCCAAAACAGCTGGAAAGTAGCCAAAGTTATTCCTCTGCCTAAAAGTAAGAACCTCTCAGACCCTAATAAGTTTAGACCAATCTCGCTCTTGTCAGCTCTGTCAAAACCAATAGAAAAACATGTACACAGGCATCTGAGCTATTTTCTTGAAAAACATAACTTGCTTTACCCACTACAGTCAGGTTTTAGACCTCGCCACTCATGCCACACAACTCTAGCTCACCTGACCAATACTTGGCTTACGTCCATGAACAAAGCTGAAATGACCGGTGCTGTATTTCTAGATTTCTCAAAAGCCTTTGATCTAGTAAATCATGATATGTTGATACTAAAGCTATCAGTGTATCACGTAAACAAAGCATCCTTGGACTTTTTCAAATCCTACCTGCACTGAAGACGTCAGTATGTGTTTGTTAACGGAAAACGTTCCGCTGAAGGCATACTAAAGCATGGCGTGCCTCAGGGCTCAATATTAGGGCCCCTCTTATTTTCCATTTACATCAATGATATGCCATTGCATATTTCAGATCTAAACGTACGCTGTAGCCTGTTTGCTGATGATGCTACTCTCGACGTGTCGTCAGCGAATATCTCCGCAATCAATTCCTCACTTCAACAGGGCTTAACTGATGTTTCAAAATGGTGTCACACTAACTATATGGTACCAAATCCGTCTAAAACAGAATGCATGCTAATAACTACACGACAAAAGCAGCAGCTACATCCACCCTCGCTTAGCCTTTCTCTCAACTCTGAGCCGATTAGACAAGTTAGAGAGCAACGTTTGTTAGGCGTCATTATGGACGAGCAACTCACACGGCACGCGCATGTCAGCAGCGTATGTCGAACAGTGTCCATGAATTTATATCTTCTTTCAAAACTGCGTTATTTTACAGATACACCGACAAGGAAAATATTTTATAGCGCACATATTCAATCCCATATAGATTATGCTTCTACAGTTTGGGATGGACTAGCGATGCGTGCATAAAAAGGCTTAATGCTCTTCATCGTAGAGCAGCCAAATTAATCCACCCTGATAGTAAAGAAAGCACCGACGACCGACTCAAAGCCCTCGACATGCTGCCTCTGCGTAAGTTACTTATGTACAATAAAGGCGTACTTATGTTTAAAATCTACCACTCTCAAACGCCTAGTTATATAACAGATCTATTTAGCCCTGCTCATACGCCTTATAAAACGACGAGGAACAATCTATCCATACCAAGGCCGCGCCTGGATATATTCAAAACTAGTTTGTCTTACTCAGGAGCCAAACTATGGAATCTGTTGCCTATCGACATTACTGGGGTTCCTTCTTTGTCCACATTTAGAGCCCGCTTATTTCGGCAGCTGAAAGAAACTTAAGCCCATAGTTGTGTAGTTGTGTCGGCGTTTTTCGAGCGCATTGAGTTGTATTGTCGAGTTTGCTGTTGCTGTTCAAACTAAGTTTTTAACGTTCATGTTTAATCAGGTTCTGTGTGTGTGTGTGTGTGTGTGTGTGTGTGTGTGTGTGTGTGTGTGTGTGTGTGTGTGTGTGTGTGTGTGTGTGTGTGAGTGACTGCTAACTAGGTGTTTTCTATGCTTACGTTTTGCCTTTCCAATTTTATTAGTTTTAGTCACGCGCGTGAGATTGTTGTGTGAGTGAGTGTGCAAGGGCATGATTGAAAAAAGGTCTGTGTACCTAATCATTTATCCTTGAGAAATAAACTTTCATTTCATCTCTCTCTCTCTCTGTCTCTCTGTCTCTCTGTCTCTGTCTCTGTCTCTGTCTCTCTCTCTCTCTCTCTCTCTCTCTCTCTCTCTCTCTCTCTCTCTCTCTCTCTCTCTCTCTCTCTCTCTCTCTCTCTCTCTCTCTCTCTCTCTCTCTCTCTGTGCTTTGTAGATGTAGCAACGGCAGATTTGAAAAATGGCATTGCCTCTGGCATTGTTAATATCTATACCGTTGTAAAATAAAGATTCATTGATTCTCTCTCTCTCTCTCTCTCTCTCTCTCTCTCTCTCTCTCTCTCTCTCTCTCTCTCTCTCTCTCTCTCTCTCTCTCTCTCTCTCTCTCTCTCTCTCTCTCTCTCTCTTTGAATCACGACTGTGCTCTAACATCAGTGATGAAGCCATTTCTATCCCGGGTTTTCATGTATTTCGTCGCGATCCTGTTTCCCCTAAACACACGGGTATAGCCGTGTATTTAAACAATTCTATTAGGGATGGCGCTCGTAGAAGGACAGATCTAGAATCAGACCTAGTGGAAAGCGTTTGGATTGAAAAGCAAGCAAAGCCAGCCCATTATTAATCTGCTTTGTTTATCGAAATCCCTCAGCCACTTTTGAATGGTATGACGCATTTACAGAAATGATGGACAATGCAACCAAAATTTGTACATTTAATGTACTTCTGATCTATTAACCTTAGGCGACTTTAACATCAATTTGTTTTCTTCCAATCCTGCTTGGGAAACTACTCTTACTTTGTTTGGTCTCACACAGTTGGTCACTAAAGCAACAAGAGTAACTACCAATTCATCAACATTGATCGACCATATTTACACAAACAACAAGACTAGAGTACTAGGGGTGCAGGTGCCCGAGGTTGCTATTAGTGACCATTACCCCGTCTGTTGTAGCTGGGTTCTGAAAGGTGACCGACGCCCCAAAAATCACCAACACATCACTATTAAATTCAGATCTTATAAACACTTTAACAAAGATGTTTTCCTATCGGATCTCTGTCAAGTATGTTTCAGTCACGTTTATAATTACACGGATCCCAATACTGTGCTTGCAAAATGGTATGAGCTTTTTCTAAGTGTACTGGATAAACATGCACTATACCGAGAAAAACGTGTAAAAAGTGCACAGCCTCCCTTGTGGTTAAATAAAGATATCAAGGATGCTATGTCACTTCGTAATGAACTTAAAAAGCACAAGGAGTTTGATGCCTATGGTAAACAGCGAAATAAGGTAAAGTATCTTGTCCGTGAAGCCAAAAAGTGTCACTTTAAACGGATCATTGATGAGAAAAGGGACACAGTTACAGTGTGGCGCGCCCTGAACACATTTACAAAATCTAAACAAAAGCCGGCAAGCACCAGTGTCTCAGCGGATACATTTAATACACAGTTCCTATCTGCTGCTGATGTCCTATTACAAAGTTGTCCAAACATGTCACAGATATCAGACGTACTTGATAAATTCTGTGCCGAAAAGCTCGTCAAGTATTTTCAAGTTATAACGGTTTATGACGTTGGTAAAACTATATCTCAGCTAAAAAATAAGAGATCAACTGGTCATGACGGCATTAATACTGCAATACTAAAACTTGCTCTCCCATATGTCGTTGATTCTCTGACGTATATTTACAATCTTTGTATTCGACAGGGAACATTTCCGTCCAGCCTAAAGAAAGCAAAAGTCATTCCTTTGCCCAAAACTAAAGATCTTTCTGAGCCAAATAACTTTAGGCCCATTTCCTTACTTCCGACTTTGTCGAAACCAATAGAAAAACATATTCACCATCAATTACAGCAGTTCCTGGAAAATCATCAAGTTTTACACCCCTTGCAATCAGGCTTTCGACAACGCCATTCTTGTCATACAGCGCTGATTCATCTGATTGATAGATGGCTCGATGCATTGAACAGACTGCAAACGACAGGGACAGTATTCTTAGATTTTAGCAAAGCTTTCGACTAAGTCAATCATAATCTACTTATACAGAAACTTAGAGCATATAGGCTTAATAGCAATGCTGTGGCGTTTTTTCAGTCATACCTAGAGAATAGAACTCAATTTGTTCTTGTAAATGGCAAACAATCTGCAGAGGGTATAATCCGTCATGGTGTGCCACAGAGATCAATACTCGGCCCCTTATTATTTTCTCTTTTTATAAATGATCTTCCTCTACATATTTCTCCCACTGGAGTCACCTGCAGCCTTTTTGCAGATGATGACACATTAGACGTTTCTGATGCAAATGTTTTCAGTGTCAACCTCACCCTTCGGCAAGGTCTAAATGTTACATCAAAATGGCGTGCTGATAATTTCATGATTCCAAACACTGGTAAAACAAATGCATGCTCGTCGCCACCAGACAAAAAACATCAGCTCAATCCCCCTCCTTTGAACTTGTTTCTGGGATCAGAACAAATACAGCAAGTTAAAGAACATCGAGTACTTGGCACACACATTGACAACTGTCTCAGCTGGCAGAGCCAAACAGATAAGATATGCAAGGTGGTCTCAAGAAATTTGTTTCTTCTTGCAAAACTAAAATATTTCACTGACAGAAAAACAAGACAACTATTCTATATGCACATATTAAATCGCATATTGATTATGTCTCATCTGTGTGGGATGGCTGTAGCGATGCAAATTTAAAAAGATTAAACTCACTCCATAGGCGAGCGGCGAAACTTATATTAGATAAAAACATTCCACAACAAAGCAGTACCGACGAAAAACTTGCATTACTTCGTATGCTCCCTCTCCGTCAACACTTTGTTTTTAATAAGTTAGTAATGGTTTATAAGGCTACAGGAGGAAAAACACCAGCTTACATATCCAATCTTTTCAAGACTTGTAGCACACCATACAACACACGTAAAAATGACCTGGTAGTTCCAAAGCCCAGAATAGACATATTCAAGACGTCTTTTTCTTACTCGGGTTCAATACTGTGGAAAGCCTTCCCCAAAAAGATTAAATCAGCACAGTCTGTGAGTTCCTTCAAAGCCCAGCTACTGCAGTATTTACTCAGAAATAATCGAACAAATTAGATGTATCTACAAACTTTATTAATAGTATCATAAAGATGATCATTAATTCTGATTCTGTATCATGTTACTTTGATCTGCTATCATACATTCAACTTGCATCGTATTTGCACGCTGAAATGTGTGCATGTGTGTGTGCGTGTGTGCGTGATTGTAACGCATCACTCGAGTAATAGGCATCATGCGTTATCTTTGTGTTGCCTTACATCTGACTGAATGTGTGTGTGTGTGTGTGTGTGTGTGTGTGTGTGTGTGTGTGTGTGTGTGTGTGTGTGTGTGTGTGTGTGTGTGTGGTGCAACGCATCACTCGAGTAATGACCGATTTGCATTACTCTTGCGCTGCATTGCGTTACCCTTGTGCTGCCTTAAATCTGACTGAATGTGTGTGTGTGTGTGTGTGTGTGTGTGTGTGTGTGTGTGTGTGATTGTAACGCATCACTCGAGTAATAGGCATCATGCGTTATCCTTGTGCTGCCTTACATCTGACTGATTATGTGTGTGTGTGTGTGTGTGTGTGTGTGTGTGTGTGTGTGTGTGTGTGTGTGTGTGTGTGTGTGTGTGTGTGTGTGTGTGTGTGTGTGTGTGTGTGTGTGTGTGTGTGTGTGTGTGTGTGTGTGGTGCAACGCATCACTCGAGTAATGACCATCTTGCATTACTCTTTCGCTGCATTGCATCTGGCACACATGTGTATGATTGTAACGCATGACTCGAGTAACAGGCATCATGCGTTACCCTTGTACTGCCTTACATCTGACTGAATGTGTGTGTGTGTGTGTGTGTGTGTGTGTGTGTGTGTGTGTGTGTGTGTGTGTGTGTGTGTGTGTGTGTGTGTGCGTGCGTGTGTGTGTGTGTGTGTGTAATATTTTCAAATTCCTCTATAGTTACAGTTGATGTGTTCAATAGTTTACTTTTGAAGTTTTAACTTTAATCTTTCAGTTTTTAAATCTAAGAGTTAATATTTTTTCATATAATCTATGATCATTTTTATGTTTATTTAAATCTATTGTATTAAATCTACGTGTGAGTATGTGTGCGTGTGTGTGTGTGCGTGCGTGCGTGATTGTAACGCATCACTTGAGTGTGTGTGTGTGTGTGTGTGTGTGTGTGTGCGCGCGCGCGCGCGCATGTGTAACGCATCACTCGAGTAATGGGTGTTTTACTTTATTCTTGTGCTGCCTTACAACTAGCACACGTGTGCGCATGTGCTTGTGTCAGTATGTATGTGTGTATGTGTGTGTGTGTGTGTGTGTGTGTGTGTGTGTGTGTGTGTGTGTGTGTGTGTGTGTGTGTGTGTATGTGTGATATTTTCAGTTCAATAGTTACAGTTGACGGTTAGTGTTCAATAGTATACTTTTGATGTTTTAACTTTACTCTTTCAGTTTTTAGTTGAAATCTTAGAGTTAATATTCTTTCATATAATCTATGATCACTTTTAGGTTTATTTAAATCTAATGTATGCGCACGCGTGCGTATGTGTGCGTCTGTATGTGTGGGTGCGTGTGTGATTGTAACGCATCACTTGAGTAATAGGCATCATGCGTTACCCTTGTGCTGCCTTACATCTGACTGAATGTGTATGTGTGTGTGTGTGTGTGTGTGTGTGTGTGTGCGTGTGCGTGTGTGTGTGTGTGTGTGAAATATTTCTGTTTATTATTATTATTATTATTATTATTATTATTATTATTATTATTATCTCTTCTTTTTATTTTATTTATTCGTCATAGTGTTACCGTTTCTGCTGTTATATTTGTTTAAAATGTTATTAAGGACAGACATGTAAAAAGGCCTGCGTGCCTACTGTCTTCATCCTTAGAAACTAAAGTTTCAATTCAATTCAAGTTTCAATTCAATTTTCTCTCTCTCTCTCTCTCTCTCTCTCTCTCTCTCTCTCTCTCTCTCTCTCTCTCTCTCTCTCTCTCTCTCTCTCTCTCTCTCTCTCTCTCTCTCTCTCTCTCTTTAACACTGACTTCATCATGGCCCATAGAGGGTCAATGGCGATTGTACAGCAGCCTTCCCCCACCCACCCTCCTGCTACCCCCACCCACCCTCCTGCTACCCCCCACCCACCCTCCTGCTACCCCCACCGGTCGTGAACCAATGCTTAGAGGCACAAGAGACCATCTACAAACGCGATTCACGGAAGCTGGTGTTGGTGCTGTAGCATTTCTAAAGTGGGGCCGGAATGCACTGTACGTTCGCTACGTATAACAGCTGAAACGTGTACATCCAGGACAGTTTTTAATTACATGGTCAGAAACATACTTCGAAAAGCAGCCATTGACCCTCACTAAAGCAGAACATCTGTCCCCTGACACAATCCCCGACAATTTAGCAGAAACCCGCGTGAGGATTTTCGATGGTGCTTTGAAACTTATCACAATAACTTTATACTACCGCCAACGAAGGAGCACGGGTGGCACCCTCCTCATTCAAGGGAAGAAGAAACACGGATGGGTGAGGGAGGAGTACTTGGCGCTGTGCCGCTATGTTCAGCAACTCCGCGCAGGCACGGCTAGCCCTGAACACAACATCCCAGCAGACATCAACAGCGCGCCGTCCCCTGTCACTCCACCCGGCCCCACCAATGGCTGTCTGCTGGATGTGTCCCTGGACCACACCCCTGTCACCCCGACACGCCACATTACGTCATCAGTGGCGGACAGTCCAGGCATCGTGCTCCTTACCCAGCTGCCAATGGACCTGCACTGCATCGCGATATCAACGCGACAGCCACGCCCCTATCTTGTGGACGTAACGGCGTTGTCGACGTCCGGGGGCGCGGGTACAAGTACTCCACCCGGCCTTTATCGCACTAACTAACTAACTATCGCACCCCCTCCCCCCGACCGCTTGCCCAGCTAACCCCCTCTCTCCCTGGCATCAGTGAGCAAGACTTAAGCCCCATTTCAGAGGCGACCTCGTCTACACAGCCATTGACCCCTAATCCCCATCCACTGTCTATCTATATATCTATCTATATCCCGTAGTCTTGCCGACCGTTAGGGCACCACTGATGACTTGACAACCAGCTCCCTCCATTCCTCTCTGTTCTCTGCCATTCTCAGCGTATCGCCCAGCTTCAGTCCTGTCCACTCTGGGATATTGTCCTCCCATCTTTTCCTCTGTCTTCCTCTCCTTCGTCCTCCTTGCACAGTGCCTTGCAGGATTGTTTTGGCAAGCCCTGCTGAACGCGTGACATGCCCATACCACTTCAGTTTGCGTTTTCTCACAATGGCTAATAAGTCTTCATAGGGCCCGATGGCTTGCCTGATTCTGCTTCCCACTTCCTCGTTTGTGATGTGGTCTCTGTATGAGATGCCAAGCAGCCTTCGAAAACATCTCATTTCAGTGGCTTGTATCCTCCTTTCAAGGTCTGCTGTGAGGGTCCATGACTCATACAAGAACACTGAGATGACTAAGGAGCGCATCAGTCTGATCTTGGAGCAGAGTGTGATGTTTATGTCCTTCCATATGGTCTTCAATCTTGTCAGTGCTGTTGTTGTCTGCGCAGTCCTGGACAGTATTTCTGGTTTTGATCTCATCTGTCACAATGGCTCCTAAGTATTTGAATTTCTTAACTGTTTCCAGTTTTTGGCCTCCCACCATGATTTCAGTGCCAATGCCACTGGCGTTATTGGTGATCAGTTTGGTCTTCTCTGCACTGATTTCCATCCCATATGCAATGGCTGTACTATCCAGCTTTTCCACCAGCTGAGCTAGCTCCTTCTCTGTTCCTGCAAGGCCATCAATGTCGTCCGTAAAGCGCAAGTTCGTGATTGTTCTGCCTCCAATACTGACAGTTTCTTCATGATCTTTCAGAGCGTCCGTCATGATTCTTTCCAGGAAGATGTTGAAAAGAGTAGGTGAGAGCAAGCAGCCTTGTCTGACTCCAACTGTAGTCCTAAACCAGTTTCCTATTTTGCCATTGAAGCAGACTGCGCCAGTGGCCTTGTTGTAAAGGTTTGCTATGACTTTGATCAGGTTGGCATTGATGTTGTATAGCTTCATGGTGGACCAAAGGGCTGCATGCCACACCCTGTCAAATGCTTTCTTAAAATCCACAAAGACATGATAGAGGTCCTGCTGGTGCTGGAGGTATCTCTCACATAGAACTCTCAGGTTGAAGATCTGTTCAGTTGTGCTGCGCCCTGGTCTGAAGCCTGCCTGTTCCTCAGCTATGATTTCCTCTGCCTGTGGCTTCAGCCTGTTCAGTAGGATCTTTAACATGACTTTGCTTGGGTGGGATATAAGACTGATCGTGCAATAGTTCTGGCATTGATGTAAGTTGCCTTTTTTGGGGAGAGTTATTATTAGTGCTTGGGTCCATGGTGTGGGCCAATCCCCTGACTGCCAGATCTTATTGCAGATTGTTAGTAAGGCGCTTATCGTGTCTTCTCCCCCTTCTTGGACTAGCTCTGCAGGGATGTTGTCTGCTCCTGCTGCCTTCCCTTTTTTTCAGCGACTTCACTGCAGCCTCTACCTCTTCTCGGAGGATGGGATAGTTGCCATTATTGGTCACGGGTGGGTTGACAAGTATGCCTGGGTCCCCTGCAGCTCGGTGGTTGTACAAATCTGAGCAGTACTCTGACCATCTCTTTAGTATGTCTTGGTCTTCCGTAAGACAGTTCCCTTCACTATCTTGAATGATCAAGGAGCGTCCTTGTTTTACACTGGTCAGGTCTTTCACCAGCTGGTATGCTTTTTTGCTATTACTTTTGTTCAGATTTTCTTTTACACTGATCTTCAATCCACTTCTTCTTTGCCTTTTTCATGCTTTTCTTAATATCCTGGTTAATTTCCCTGTATTGTTTAGCTCCTTCTACCTCTGAATTCTTTTTCTTTAATTCTCGACGCTTGTCACATAGAACAAAGATGTCAGCTGTAACCCAAGGTTTCTTTGCTTGACGGTGTTTGCCAAGGATCTCACTGGCTGTTTGGGTTACAACAGTGTTAAATGTGTCAATCAGGGTGTCCATGTCTGTGTCTTCTGCACCTAGAAGTAGCAGAGGTGCGAATTTTCCTCCTATCTTTGCCTGAAAGGCTTCCGCTACCTCTTGGTCTTTCAGCTTCTCGAGGTCAAACTTGATTCTGGTGGGACCCTGCTTTTTGACCTTCTTTAGGCGGAGTCGGAAGGTCATCATCACCAAGTCATGGTCGCTTCCAATGTCTGCTCCTGGAAAGCTTCTTGTCTTGGCAATGTTCACACTGGTTTGGAAGCGTCTCTTCACTATGATGTAGTCAATTTGGTTATGGTGCTCTCCGTTCGGGCTGTGCCATGTCCACCTTCTGGATGCTTTGTGCGGGCCAAACGTGTTCATCAGCTTTAGATCATTTGAACTGGCAAATTCCATGAGCCTTAAGCCTCTGTCGTTGGTCTCTGCATTGCAGTAGCGTCCGCATGTGCCTTTCCAGTTCCTAGCAGCATCCTCTCCTATTTTGGCATTCCAGTCTCCTTGCACCACAAGAATGTCTTTTTGGGGGGGTCTGGTCCAGAACTTCTTGCAGTTGGTCATAGAAGTCTTCTATTTCCTCATCCCATAGTCTGTTGTTGGGGCATAAACTTGTACAATGGTGATATTAAATGGGGTTGCCCTCAAGCGTATGGTGATAAGCCTACTGGAGACTGGCCGACAACTCATGACGGTGTTCACGATGTCTTTGTGGACGAGAAATCCGACACCCTGTTCGTGTTTGTCTTCTCTGCCACTGTAGTACAGTTTGTGGTTTTCCTGGGTTGATGTTTCCCCAAGGTTCTTCCATCGTACTTCGCAAAATCCACTGTGCCCTTCAGCAGTTGACACACCGGACAGGTTGTTGGAACGACACTCTGGTTTGTTTCCCCTGTCTAATGTTATGCCCACCGTACCCAGCAATACAGACAGCGAAATAGCGGCCTCTCAATCCTCGCTCCAACTGCCGGTAACTATTGATATCAATCTGCAACTCGCCAGTGCACACGAACTCATCGCTACGCTCCGCACTGAAAATGTCATCGCTGAAGAGCGACCTTTCGTGTGCACTGGCCAGGGTCAACCAGCTTGACAGCCCGATCAAAAACAATGCCGTCAAAGTGGCCAACGACCTGAAGGTGTCAAACAGCATTCTGTCAGAGCTGGATGACACCGTCTCTACATTGACCACTCAAGTCACGCAGCTATCATCAACTGCCGGCAACCAGCGTCAGGTTATCCAGGACGTCAGGAAGCGGGTGAAAAAACTGACGGGCTCGCACCCGCCGACCCCTCGGCCACTCGCTATAACGTCAGGTGACATAACACCGCCACACGCTGCCTGTGAGCCATCTGATGCTGTCAGTGGTGACGTGGGCCAAGCTAGCGGTGCCCGCATTCCTGTGCTGATTAGCGCTGACCATGCCCTGCAGAAGATCAAAGCCGGTCCCGACTCCGCCATCACCCCACCGCGCTCTCACCAGTTAGATAGGCTGCCGCCTGATCAGCTTATCTTTCAACAAACAATACAGGCTCGTCCTTGGTGACTCTACGGTCAAGCACCTGAAGGGCAAGAAGATGGCTACCTACGAGGGCGACACAGTGCAAGTGTTATCAGTTTCAGGCCTGACCACGACTTACCTGACATACTAGCTTAAGACGCTGCCAATGTTCTCCCACATTAGCTGTGTCACCCTACATGTAGGTATTAACGACTGTAAATCCAGCGAGGTGACCAGCCAGATGTGGGAGAACCTTATTCATCACTGCAAACGAGTGTTCCCCGAGGCGCGATTCATGCAGGCTTCGTCCATTCTGCCTGCAAGGCGTGGTCCCAGACATGCCATGAACATCGCAATTGGCCAGTCCAATGCCAATCTATGCCATGTTTGTCGCAAGTTTGGGGCCACGTTCCTAGACAACACGCAGTCCTTCACTACTACAATAGGGCTACCTCGGAAGGCACTTTACAGCGACACATTCCACCCCAAGGCCAGGGAATTGTTCGACTGGCCTACAGTATAAAGTGGGGTGGGCACACTGCCGACGACAACCACTCCGAGACTGCTGTGAAAGATTGCCACTCACAAACTGAAATAAAACAAATATATTCTAGTGTGGTCAAACACCAGCCGCAGAAGCACAGCCAGTCCCACAGCGAACCATCATACTCTGCAGCGAGTACGGACGTACTGTCACAGACACATATAGAGGTCGACAAACAAAACAGACCACATAACTATCCGCAACAACAGCAGCATGAGCAGCCTTTTCTGCAACCACAGTGGTACCCGACACCCTGGCTTCACCAGATCCCGAACCCCTACGGTCTCAACAATTTGTCGCCTGCACGCCAGTATCCCTGAGCCCCGTCCCATGGCTTTCAGTACAGTGCTTTATCGATGTACCCTCCGTTCAGCCAGAACTTGCAGCCTGTCTAAGCGTTCATAGCTGGTTCTATTAACTTTTTGTGTGCTTCCCTTTGCCGCAGACTTACGACTGTGAAACTGGACTTTTGACTTTCAGGTGTTAGACTGCGAAACTGCGTGTGACACTGATCCAGTTTCAACTCAATTTTCTTGTCATTGTTCTTAAATTACATGACAGTGCTTCACTGTGACAAACATTTGGCGTTACTGCCATTCCTTATGATCCTTATTAGGTTTATTGCCTGTGCAGTTCAGTGTGTATTGCCTGTTTCTGAACTGTTTTGTTCACAGTATTCGTCTTTTTAACATGTCAGACTCCTCTAATATTCATATAGGTCATCTCAATATCTATCATCTTTGTAACAAGACTCCCGATATGTGTGTTCTTTTGAGTCAACCTAACCCTTTCCACTTGTTTGGTTTCACGTAAACCCGTCTTAACTCCAATATCAACGATGACGTAATTTCTATACCTGATTTTTCCATTATACGCCGCGACCCACAAAGCCCCACACATACCGGCATTGCGGTGTATATTCATGATTCTATAAAAGACATCACCCGTAGAAGACCGGACCTTGAATTAGACACAGTGGAAAGTGTTTGGGTTGAAATAAAGAACAAGTCAAGCCCTGTATTAGTTGGTTTTATTTACAGGAACCCCTCTGCACCAAATGTATGGCTTGATGATTTCACCGACATGCTAGCCGATCAAGTTAAAAACTGTAGATCAGACGTGCGTTTGTTAGGAGATTTTAACATTAACATGTTTTCCGCTAACCCTACATGGGAGTCCACTATTACTCTTTTTGGGCTCAAACAGCTGATAACATCCCCAACTCGTGTTACGTCTACGTCCTCTACACTCATTGATCATATATATTCAACGAACAAGAGCCGAGTGTTGGACTACGGATGTACTACAAGTTGGAATCAGCGACCATTATCCTGTGTGCTGTAACTGGACCGTGAAAGCAGATAAACCTATCCGTAAACACCAGCACTTGGGCAGTGGGCAGATGTACACATCTGCACGGGACATAGACGACCCCGCCCTCCACGAGTCCCCTGCTGCCTTGCAGGCCTGGCCGCTTGGCTGCGGAAAGGCTAAGGGTCGAAACCCCTGACATCAAAGCCCCCGTGTCTCCGGGGAAGGCTTTTGAGCCAGAGACTAGGACAAGGACAGTCTGATATAAAACCTACGACCCGAGGACCTCGATGCCATCGTCCCAGCTTGCTAGGCCATGGCAGACGAACCAAGGGTTTAAAGGGTGGGGCCAGTACTGCGTACACTGCACTCCACCAAAACGCTCCACCGCGCAGGCTTTAGGAAACGTCCACGGACCATGACACTGACCATTCCAAGTCCTGTAGCGACGGGCGAGGGGCGAAACGGCAGGTGAAAGATGTCACTGGAAGCCGCAATCTCAAACCTGCATGCAGGCGGTTCAGGATATTGGTCGCCTGATGTTGACCTGGGGATGACAACATCACTCGGCACACCCTGAACGACCAAGCAGCCTTCTCTAGGGACAGCACTGCTTGCTCCACACGGAGAGGGGCCTAGAAAAGGTGGCCTAACCAAAGCTCGTCCCCTCGCAACCCCATTTGGCTAGCCGCGGTCAACGGGAATCTTCTCCTGCGGTCAAAAAAAAAAAAGAAAGAACAACGGATCCACTCTCATGACGACCACGACCGGACTCAACGTAGCCTCATGCTGGAACATCCGAACCATGCTCGACAAAGCAGACAGCGGACGCCCTGAACGTCGCTCCGCCCTCATTGCCCATGAATTGCGGAGGTTAAACATCGATATCGCCGCGCTCAGTGAAGTACGTTTTCCGGACGAAGGCAGCCTCCAAGAACTTGGCGCTGGGTACACCCTCTACTGGTCAGGCAGGCCTGAATCAGAAAGACGGCTCTCAGGCGTGGGTTTCATGGTCAAGACCTCCATTGCGACTAAGCTGGAAAACCTACCAACGGGTCACTCAGACCGCATCATGTCCATGCGCCTCCCACTGAGACACCAGCAACACGTCACCCTTCTCAGTGTGTACTCCCCAACCCTCCTGGCAGAGCCTGCTGAAAAGGACAAGTTTTACACTGACCTGCGCAGACTCATACAGAGCACCCCTGCAGACGACAAAGTCATCATCCTTGGCGACTTCAACGCCAGAGTGGGCCAGGACTCTGAAGCCTGGAAAGGAGTCCTCGGCAAGCATGGCGTCGGGAACTGCATTGACAATGGCCGCCTACTGTTGGAGTTCTGTGCAGAGAAGCAACTGGTCATCACCAACACTACTTTTCAGCAAAAGGACAGTCGAAAGACCACCTGGATGCATCCTCGCTCCAAACACCGGCACCTTATCGACTATGTCCTAATGCGTCAGAGGGACCGCAGTGACGTCCTCCTCACCAGAGTGATGCCCAGCGCAGAGTGCCACACTGACCACCGTCTTGTCCGCTGCAAACTCAGGCTCCACGTCAAGCCAAAACCCAAGAAATGGGGCCCCCAAGAAAAAGCCTGCTGTTGCCAGCCTTCAGCGTGACGACGTGAAAGCTTCCTTTCAGACAGATTTACAGCGCAGGCTCAAAGACACAGCGGACCCAGCAGACTCCTCCCCTGAAACACTTTGGGAACAACTGAAAACTGCTATTGCAAAATCTTCTGCAGAAGTCCTGGGTTTCGCTAGAAAGAAGAACAAAGACTGCTTTGACGAGAACGATGTAGATATCCAGGAACACCTAGCAAAAAAAAAAAAAGAGCCGCCCATCAGGCCCACCTAGCCCAGCCTTCCTGCCCTGTGAAGAAGTCTGCCTTCCACCTCGTCTGCAGCAGTCTCCAGCGCAAGCTCAGAGATCTCCAGAATGAGTGGTGGACCAGACTTGCACAGAGGACCCAGCTTTGCGCTGACAATGGTGACTACAGGGGCTTCTACGAAGCACTGAAAGCAGTGTATGGCCCCAGACACCTGGTACAAAGTCCCATGCGAAGCGCGAATGGCCAGGCACTCCTCACAGATAATATCTCCATCTTGAACCGCTGGTAGGAGTACTTTCAGAGCCTCTTCAGCGCTGAGCGCACTGTTCAAGAAGCAGTCGTCCTACAAATCCCACAACTCCCAGTAAAGGTTGAATTGGACGAACCGCCCACCGCTGAAGAGACCCTCACAGCCATCCACCAGCTCAAGAGTGGCAAAGCAGCAGGCATTGATGGAATACCGCCAGAGATCTGGAAACATGGAGGCACAGCACTGCACAACAAGCTCCATGACCTCTTTCTCTGCTGCTGGGAGGAAGGAACACTACCAAAGGATCTCCGTGATGCTGTCGTTATCACCCTGTACAAGAACAAAGGCGAGAAGTCTGACTGTTCCAACTATCGGGGAATTACCCTGCTGTCCATTGCTGGGAAAATTCTTGCAAGGCTGCTCCTGAATCGGCTGGTACCTGCCATCGCTGAAGACCACCTCCCAGAGGGCCAGTGTGGCTTCAGAGCAAACAGGAGCACCACCGATATGGTCTTTGTGCTGAGACAGCTTCAGGAGAAGTGCCGCGAGCAGAACAAAGGGCTGTACGTAACGTTTGTCGACCTAACAAAAGCGTTCGACACTGTGAGCAGGCAAGGCATGTGGCAGATCCTGGAGCGACTTGGCTGTCCCCCAAAGTTCCTCAGCATGATTGTCCAGCTACACGAGGACCAGCAAGGCCAGGTCAGACTCGACAATGTCCTCTCAGAACCATTCCTTATTCTCAACGGCGTAAAGCAGGGCTGTGTGCTGGCACCGACCCTCTTCACCATCTTTTTTAGCATGATGTTAAAGCAGGCCACAGTAGACCTCGATGATGACGATGCAGTGTACATCAGGTATCGTCTCGATGGCAGCCTGTTTAACCTCAGACGACTGCAGGCTCACACGAAAACCCTAGACCAACTGATTCGTGAGCTGCGTTTTGCTGATGACGCTGCCCTCGTTGCACACACAGAGAGAGCCCTGCAGCGCATCACGTCCTGCTTCGCAGACGCTGCCCAGCTCTTTGGACTCGAGGTCAGTCTGAAAAAGACAGAGGTCCTCCATCAGCCGGCACCCAAGACAGTGCATCGCCCTCCTCACATCACCATTGGCGAGTCTGAACTAAAGTCAGTGCACCAGTTTACTTACCTTGGCTGCATTATCACGTCGGACGCCAAGCTGAACAAGGAGCTTGACAGCAGGCTGGCAAAAGCGAACAGCGCTTTCGGGCGACTTTTCAAGCGGGTGTGGCACAATCAACAGCTGAAAACAGGCACCAAGATCAGCGTGTACAGAGCTGTGGTCCTCACCACTCTGCTGTATGATTCCGAGTCCTGGGCCCTCTACCGCAGCCAACTACTACTCCTCGAACGCTTCCACCAGCGCTGCCTGCGTACCATCTTGGGCATTCACTGGAGTGACTATGTCACCAACGTCGAGGTCCTTGAACAGGCTGAAACTGTGAGCATCGAGGCCTTGCTGCTGCGGACACAGCTCCGCTGGGCTGGGCATGTCTCCAGGATGGAGGATCATCGACTACCAAAGATCACCCTGTTCGGCGAGCTTGCTACTGGACACCGTGACAGAGGGGCACCAAAGAAGAGATACAAAGACTGCCTCAAGAAGTCACTTAGTGCCTGCCAAATCGACCACCACCAGTGGTCCTCGCTTGCTGTGGACCGTGACACCTGGCGCTCCACCATATACAAGGCAGCTGTCTCCTTTGAGGACTCTCGCAGAGCTAGCCTTAAGGACAAGCGGCTCAGGAGAAAAAACAGAGATGCCGCAACTCAGAACCCTGGCCATACCTTCCCCTGCAGCCACTGCGGTCGAATCTGCCTGTCCCGGATTGGCCTCCGCAGCCACGAACAAGCCTGCAGACGTCGTGGGCAACTCCTATAAAATCTTCGTTCGCGAAGTCAAGCCAAGAGAGAGAGAAACACCAGCACACTACCATCAAGTATAGATCGCTTAAACGTTTTAACTTAGAGGCTTTTTTGTTTGACCTTAGTTCCGTTTCTTTTGATACTGTTTATCATCATTGCGAGCCTGATGGTGCGTTGTCTGAGTGGTACAGGTTGTTCCTCAGTGTTCCCGATTAGGGAAAAACGAGTAAAAAACCCCGCAACTGCCGCCTTGGCTAAACAAAGGTTTGGTCGATGCCAAGCAACTGAGAGATGAATTAAAACAGAAAAAAAAATATTTCCCTGCTTTAAAAAAAATAGTTCTTGATGTCAAAAAGTCACTGTTTAAACGAATAATGAATGACAAAAAAAAAAAAGGATACAGTCTCTGTTTGGAGAGCGCTTAATGCCCTTACAAAATCTAACTATAGCCCTACACATACCTCTATTTCTGCAGAAACTTTATAATCGTTTTCTTTCTGCCGCCCAGTCGTTGCTGCAAAACACTACGTCCAAGGCACCCTTTGTATCCCCAATCCTTGTCAAATTTTGTTATGACAAACTTTCTTCTCCAAGCAAACGATGTTCTCTAAATTGCGCTATTGGTTGCTGTTCAATGGAAAGTTTGAGTGGCGGCGGGCTCAGCTGATGCTTTTGCCTTGTTGTCACAAGCATACGTGCCGTATTTGATGGATTTAAAATCATGGAATTAGGCTGGCACCAATCAAAGACTTCATTTATTGTTTGCTGTAGTGAACTAGTGATTGTGGGCACGTCTGGCGCAGACACATCCAAAGTTGCATCATCTGCAAATAAGCTACAGGTAACGCCAGGTTGTTAGATATGTAAAAGTAAGTCATTTATGCAAAGTGTGAACAATAAAGGCCCGAGAATAGATCTCTGGGGCACGCCATGCATAATCAGGCCCTCAGAGGACGATTTGCCATTTACGCTGACATACTGTCGTCGGTCTTCAAGGTAGGATTTAAAAAAGGATGCAGCTCGGTCACTTACGCGGTAGACTGAGAGTTTTTCGATAAGGAGGGTATGGTTAATTAAGTCGAAGGCTTTGGTAAAGTCTAAAAAGATCACTCCAGTCAACAGTGCTTTGTTTATTGATGTGAGCCAACGATCCGTTAAATGTGAGAGAGCTGTTTGACAAGTGCCGTGGGCGAAATCCTGACTGTAAAGGATGAATAAGGTCGTGTGTGTCAAGAAAGTGCTGGGTGAGTTCGTAATCCAGCGTTGTCAGTACCTCTTCAAGTTTTTGAATAATAATTAATTCATTTTGCAAATTGTGGATCCAGTATGTACTCCCTTCAAACAGTCAGCCCAGGCAGACACTGTGTAGGAGAAAACAGACAGAGGCTGGAAGAGGCGGTGTGCCTTTCGGATGAGTGACGTGAAACATCAAACGCGTCACTGTGTACACAGCGTCGTGAGACTAGTGATGCCATGACGTTAGGCTTATAGGGACGTCATTTTGCTGCTCGTGCTATTATTCTTCAGAATTCTTGTCGCTACACGAAGCCACAGAGCGTACTAATGGCGGGAAGCGCCGTGTGTTCGTCTTTCTTTGTGTGCGCCGGCATGTGTGTTGATCAGAGATTGCTCACAAACCAGACAGGTGAGGCTAGATCAGAGATTGGCTTAGAGAGGAGGGAAATGGATCAGAAGGATAAGCTTTAAAAAATATGAACAACTCTGAATGTTCCTAAAAGAAAACCGCATGTGAGCTCTAAACAATACGATAGTCTTTGGGATGAAATCATCATCTTGTTTTGTTTTGTAAACCCTTAAATTGTTTATTTATCAGCATTTGTGTGCTTAGAGGTTTAACTGAATGAAGATTAGAGTGTGTTTGTACTGAGAAATGTGACTGGTCAAAGACTTATCTCGGGGAAAACGTTTTGCTCAGCGAGTACGTTGTCATCGTAACATGTGATAAGCTGAAAGTACGTATCACATGTTCCCTTGTTAACATGTGATAAGTAGCCTCGCGTTGCTTTGAAGACGGGCAACCAGGGGAAAAGGAGAACAGAGCTAGGCCAATAAGTAAAAGTGTAAAGAGTCTGAAAGAAGACAATCGTCGTTGTCCATAGAATGTGACGCACGTACAGGTCAGACTCAGTATATCGCGGTAACTGGGAGCCATCAAGTCAGACCGCGTTATTGGCGATCGCGTTGTTGTATACTATATTTACATCCAGACTTGTGACAAGAAAGGTCCTCGGGCCGACAACAGCTCGCGGGCCAGCTAAGGCAGATGTCGACCCGAGGACCATTTGTTCACCGGGAATCCCTTGTGTGAGCCAAAGTGAAATCTGCGCACGTTATATCTGACATCGCAGTATACTTGACTACGTAATATTGAGGCTGACCTGTATTTAAAAAAAATGCTAACTCCACCATTCTACATCAATAGTGCGTAGGCCGGTATGAACTAACAGAAAGAAAAAGAAGGATTTTTTTTGCGTGCATATAATGCAACACCATAAAGTACATTGCTGCACGCAAGAACACATCTCACGCTACTCAATAATAATAATAATAATAAAATCGGTTATTATACAGGCGCTTTACCCAATTCTGCGACTAGGCTCAAAGCGCCGCGAACTGAACCCAACACGCAGGCTCACGTGACACACACGCATTCACTCTGAAGACAAACACAGTACAAGACAAACACAGGACATTCACGTGGTGCGAAGGGTCAGCCCAGCTACTGAGGTTTCGAAAATTTTGTTCGCTTACAAGTATTTGAAATTATAAAGTGGCCTGAAACCGGTACCAATATGGTTTTTTTTTTTCTTTTTCCCATGCTGGGAAAAAAATATTAACCTAAAAACCTGCTTTTTCAGGATGTGTGTACTGGCAAGGAACTGATGATGATGGCGTGACGAGTCCCCAGCCAATCACGGACTTCGGAGTGCCGTGTGACGTCACCGTGAATGCGGCGCTGCTGGCTCCTGACGGACAGCTGCATTTTTTCACAGGGGACAAATTCTGGACGTACTCATCCACTGACGGTTTATCTGACGAATATGACGTCCTTGATTGGTCTGCAGATCTCGTACACTGTTATTAGATGTTCCCCAGTGTAGAAAAGGTCATCGGACCGAGGTTGGCCTCCGTTGGCTCGTGCGCGGTCCAGCGGAGGCCAGCATCGACCCGATGACCTTTTTGCGCACGTTGTCTTGTGTGTGAACAAGTGTTTTTTGTGTGGTTTTCTTTTTAACAATGTATTCCGGATGCCACAATCTGCGCAAAACCACGACGTGATCGCTACTGGACAAGAACAAGTTTATCTCGATCAGCTCTGACAAACAGGAGATGGTTGATCTATATCCTGCGTCTAAACTAAAGCACAATTCTGAGTGGGCATATGGTCATGTACTCCATGAGCGGGTCTGTCTGAGGAGTAGACTACACCCGCAAGCCGCATTGTTTTGTTGCAGAAACCTTCACGGATTCCCGCTTGAGCGCAGTAGTTAATCGTTCTGTTGTGGCAATCAATTAGGAGATTGTCGTACGAGAAAAATAAATTTAACGAATTAGATTAGAATCTCTAAGGGAACAATGAACGCTGAATAACAAAAGGTTTAAAGAGAAAATAGGTCACAGAAGGCACCATCAAAGCAAAAGAAGACGAAGAAGAAGAAAAAAACACCCACACAAACAAACAAACAAACAAAAAGCAGAACGTTAAAGTAATCAGTAATTAAAGCAAAAGTAATCATCTTAACTCATTCTACCCCAGACACACCATAGCAAGATAAGGATCGACCATGATAGTTCAAGGGTGATGCCAGAATAGCTTGGCGCCCATGGGCGCCAAGCTATTCTGGCATCACCCTTGAACTATCATGGTCGCTCTGTGTCCTGCTCTACAATGCAGTCTTCAGAGGACAACGGCAAAATTTAAGGATTTCGGTGTTGGGGTAGAATGAGTTAATAGTCTGTTTATATCATTCTCAGGGCATTTTAAAGGGAGGTGAAAGAATCTGACATTTCCGTAACAACAAAATTTCTAACCATAATGACGGGCACGCAGTAATACAATAAACTCCTGACATAACAAGTCGCCAGGCGACCCAATTTTTCCTGTTATATCCGATGTTTCTTTTAAGCGAAGAAGTAATTTACGTCGAAAAACTGTTATTGGGACCTTTGAAAAAGTGTTGCTATATCCGACTTGTGTTATATTCGACCTTGTTATAAGCGGATTAGACTGTACGTGACTTCATGAATCGTGTCGTCTGCACCCTTTTTACTGTTGTTCGGTCTCTAAGAGCAATGACGTGGTGCTTTTTATTTTATTTTATTTATTTAGTTATTTATTTATTTACAGTACAATGTATACATTTCTTTCTGATTGCACACTGGACACTTTAGTAGATAGATCTAGAGAAATATTTCTTGTCGCGGAAACACATTTGTAAGATTTAAGGTTCCGCCCGGTCCGTCGCAAATGGCCGAAACAAATGATGTTTCCGTGCATGTGTAAATGAAAAGAAAACCTCAGTAGAGGGGGAAATATGTTATTGGTAGCAGAGGTTTGCTACAAGGACCCTCGTAGGCCTAAGGGAGGTCAAAGTTACCATTATACCCACAATGATTACTTTGACCTCCCGAGGTCACATGGTAATGTTTCCGCTAAAGGGATTGGTCGTGTGACGTAGTGATGAACACAAGTAAATTATTTTTAGAGGCTGTGTTAGGTATGGCACACAAGGCAAAATGTTTATGGTCAAGAGGTACTCTGGTCATACCAACTCAGAGCAGGTATGGCCGGGCCTTACGGGCAACCCTCCCTCTCCCCTCCCCCACCCCTCCCCACACACACACACCAGCACTCTTACACCATTGTCTACGCCCCAATAGTGTGCAGATTATTCAATTTTGCGTCATGTACATAGTCCGCTGGACTGCTTTTTAACTCGGTTCTCTACTCGCTTTCTTTCTGTACTTTCCACATTAAATGCCGGTGGACGCACGCAGATTGTATTTGTGAAATCTTATATATATATATATATATATATATATATATATATATATATATATATATATATATATATATATATATATATATATATATATATATATATATATATATACGTGGTTTAATAATAATAATTACGGTATTTATAATGCGCTTATCTTATAATAATTATAACTCTAAGCGTGCAAGAGGCATAGATCCTCATGAGTCCCCGCGACTGCGGGGGCGCATGAGGATCAATGCCTCTTGCAGCTGCATCGTTGATGTAGTTCCTCAGCAAATTCGCTTCCATCTGCATTAGACGTAGATTGTCATGAGCTTCACATTCATACAGAGGTTTACAAAAATCTGTTTCTCTTCCTAGTCAGGAGATGTGGTTTCCAAGATGCTTATAAACGAACAGGGGGTTATGCCGGCGGCTGGTCACGGGGCAGGAGGCGGCTTTTAGCTGATGAAAGAGTTTGTTTTTTTTAATCTGTTTTGCCTTCATGTAATCACGCGATTTTCATTGATCGCAAACCGAGCGAGACTGGCACAGAAAGAATGCCAGCATTGGAAAAGAAAAAAAAAATTTTCATCCTTCAAGTTCGTCTTACTTTTTAACCCATTTGGCCCCGAAGAACTGCCAGGCGCCAAGCTAATCTGGCACCACCCTTGAATAATCATGCTCAATCCATCTCCTGCAGCTGATACATAGTCGTTAGGTGACACCTCCACAATTTGAGAAATGCGGTCTTGGGGTTAAATGAGTTAATGTGCTATTCTCGTCTTTTTCTTTTTATCATTTTGGTGGTGGTGGACACAGTTTGTGTGCGTGCGTATGTGTGTGTGTGTGTGTGTGTGTGTGTGTGTGCGCGCGCGCGCGCGGTTATGGTGATCGTGGAGATGGAGAAGGGGTGGCGGGTGGGCGGTGGTGTGAGTGAATGCCTTCTCCGCAGCTCAGTCGCTGACATAGTTCGACAAAGTTACACTTGGGCTTTGGACGTTACCTGACCATTTTGAGAATGTCAGTCAGCAGTGATGAAGGCAAGCCGAAAATCTGGAAACTGATAAGTTGTCAACATCGCCCATAACATTTACATCATTGTGCTGCCAACGCACGTTTGTACTCCGTTTTAGGGAGGTGACTATACATCGCACACAGCTAAGCGCAAACTGTTATTCGTCTTCGAACACTTCGTTACATCAGTAGCGCATTTATAATAATAATGAGACCAACAAGCTGTTGATTTAGATTCTGGCTCATAAACCATTGCAAATTCATGGGTACTGACAGTCCAGTCTGGTTAGCCGCAGATAGACGTTATTCGGAAGTCAGGTGGTATCATTTCAAGCACATAGAAAAATAACTTGACCAGGCTTGCCATTTTTTTAATAAGAAATCTACGGTAAACTTGGAAATTTCACCTGGATGTTTCATGTACAGATACATCAGCAGATTATAATCATTATTTCACAGTGAAAATCTAGATTTGAGGATATAAATGCCAACAAATATGGCGAAGTGGTTCATCTTTGCAGTAAAGATAATGTTTACCAGCCCATTACTTGCGATTTGTCTCGACGCCACTGTACGGGAGTTTCACAGTCACGTTAACAGAGAGAATACCACACAAACTCATGTGCCAGAAGTGCTCGTTGTGACGTCACGCAGTCTGTTGGACTGTACCCGGAAATGCCTGGAGCGCCCCCTTTGCCTGTCCGTCTACTTCCGGCAAAATGCGGACGCCTCGTGTCACCTCGGGAACGGTGCTGCTGGTAGCGGCAGCAATGTCATAAACGTAGACAAGGTGGCATTCTTCAATGTCAGACAAGAACCCCCGGTACTTTTTCTTCTTTTTTTCTTTTGTGCCTCCTGACAAACTGTCAACATGCTGAAGATTATCGTCGAGGTTTTTTTTTTTTTTTTTTTAGTTATTGCTCGTGTCGTTTTGTCAAGTTTTGCAAACTACAGACCTATTTAAAACAGTTGCTAATGGGTTTTTAATAATAATTATAATAATAATAAATAATTATAATAATCACGTGTCACGACACGCCTGACGGAGTCAGGGCGCCATGGACAATATGAGTGCAGACACTCGAGAAAACCCACCCACTCTAAATAAATAACGCAACGCCAGTGATAAACAACAAACAAATCCTTTATTACCTACCCTTACTCTAACTCCCACCCCAACCCACTAACGCCCCACACACTCACACACATGCACTCATAACGTATTAACACATAAAAAAGGTTAACATATAAAAAATGACTAACAAGTGAAAATGACTAACAGGTGAATATGACTAACAGGTGAATATGACTAACAGGTGAATATGACTAACAGGTGATAATGACTAACAGGTGAATATGACTAACAGGTGATAATGACTAATATGGCCAACGGCTATACAAGGCGGGTAACTTTGTCTCTGTACAGTGTCCTCTGTCCCACACTAGACAGGGTGGCTCATAACGTACGAGTACTACCCCTGCACCACAGAGCACCGTAGCCGCGCTTGCCCACGCACGCCTGTGACCGACGCTCAGAACGTAGAATCAGCCTGCTGTAGCCCAACGTACTTGTCCAACAGGACCGGCTAGCGAAGGCGTTCCGACTCCCGATGATGCGTCACCGTTGGTTGTGGATGATGAGATCGAAGAACGAAGTCTTCGAAGCCAGTGCACTGGAAAAGGGCGCATTGTCAGTCAAAGTGCCGACACAGTTAATTCTGGCCTATTTGACACGCACCTACTCACAAACCACGTGAGTTGTGTCTCGTCTCACCCTAATACCTGCCTTGGCCATATTAAATATACAATCATGGATATGAAAGCTTCCTATGTACATTCAACATTCGCCAGGTCTGCACTACTCCATTACACTAACATTAAGCTAGCGCAACCACTTTTGTATAATAACATTGCCACTGCTAAAACCAACATTATCAAAATATCCTGATGTACATACAAAGATATGAAATAATCACCAGCAACCGCCCAACGTGACAATCTTATTACATTACATCTAGGACTTAATACAAATAGATATTTGAAAGGATACCCACTTTAATCCATTTTACAACATGGCCCTTTAAATATACTCACTCGGCGACAGCCGAATATAAACAACTAAATCCGACACCCACCACATTACAACCCAACCTAAAAAACATGGTTAAAGACTCAATTAAAACATCACTAAAAAACTAGACGAACATACCCTTCCGCACCTATATACACATTCACACACCCGAGAGCACAGCAGCTAACTGAGGAAAATGGCATGAATTTACCTGTCACTGGTGAGTCCTCCGGCAGGACGAGACAAAACAAGACGAAGACGAACCGGAGGGGTCTTCTGCTGAGCAGCAGCCGTGGTCGCTAGTCTCTCGGGACACCCACACCCAGGAACACTGGCCGTGGTCTTGCAGGGAGGGTAAAACGACCCTCACACAGCTTGTCAAGGGCTCCAAACGAGGCCGCACCCTGACCCAGACTCTCACTTCGCTGGCTAACTCCGCTGACTGACTGTAATATCCTTCTGCTACCTTGCAGTTTAACTTTACTTCTGAACACTGTTCGGTTAAAGCTACTTGACTAAAGCGTGCAACCGCTGTACTCGCTCACTGCTAAGCTTGCTGCACGGGCTTTACGATTACGCTCACACTACATTTATTAACTTCCCTAAACTAAGGCTATTTACAGAATTCGGCGACCTACATTTATTAACAAAAAAAACGACTTGGCGAAAAAATAAAACAACATGTCACATCCGTTACGTGACATACCCCCCTCCCAGATCAAACACCCGGGTTTGATTCCTATATGACTGTCCCATTACTGCTTCCACATTTACGGTTTCTACCCCCCTCTTCTACTCAAAAAGTCAGCAGGAACATTTACTTTACCGGCTATGCTTTCCACTCTAATGGAAAATGGCTGCAACTGCAAAGCCCACCTCATCAGTCGACTGTTTGTGGATTTAGCTTGTTGCAAGTACTGCAATGGTCTATGGTCTGTCTGTACGACGAATGTCCTACCATACAGATACTGACGGAATTTTTGAATTCCCCACACGATTGCAAGACACTCCTTTTCGATGGTGGAGTAGTTACGTTCTGCTTTGGATAGTTTCTTGCTCGCGCATGCAACAGGCTGTAAACCGTTACCATGGTCCTGACATAATACGGCTCCTACACCCCCTTCGGACGCATCTGTCTGCAACACGAAGAGACGATCGAAGTCTGGCAATGAGCACACAGGACCTGAACACAGTCGCGCCTTCAGCGTCTCAAATGCTGTCTCACATGCATCGTTCCAACCGATCTGTCCAGTTTTCCCTCCCTTGGTCAGGTCGGTTAGTGGGGCTGCTATGGCCGCAAAGTTAGGAACGAACCGGCGGTAATAATTTGCCAACCCAAGAAACGATCTGACTTGTTTCTTTGTTTGTGGTCGCGGCGCGTCTTTTATCCGCTGCATCTTGTCTCCCTCTGGTTTTATCTGACCGTTACCCACTGTATGCCCCAGATATTCCAATTGCTTGAACCCCAAGTAACACTTTGTAGGTCTGGCCGCCAACTGGACCTCTCTTAGCCTACCAAAGAGCTGGGCCATACATTGTAAGTGACGCTCTTTAGTGGAGGAAGCAATCATGACATCGTCCATGAAATTGCTAACTTCCGTCAATCGCAAAGGTTCTAGTAACCTCCTCATCATTCGGGAAAAGATTGCCCCTGCCGTCTTTAACCCGAAAGGCATTACTTTCCACTGAAATTGCCCTGCCGGTGTGGTGAAAGCAGTTTTCGGTTTGTCGCTCTCTAACATGGGTACCTGCCAGTAGCCTTTAGCTAGGTCTAACTTACTCAAGTACTTAGCCTTGGACAGTAAGGAAAATAGGTACTCCACGTCAGGCATTGGCTCCGCATCGAACACGACCTTTTGATTCAGTTTTCTAAAATCTACACAAAACCTAACAGTGCCATCTTTCTTCTTCACCAAGACGATCGGTGAGTTGTATGGGGAATTGGCTCTCTCGATTACTCCCATCTCTAGCATAGCATCTACCTCGGTTCTCACTACCTCTAGCTGAGAATGAGGTAGAGGGTATTGCTTCGTTCTCACCGGCACTTCATCAGTCAAATGGATTTCACATGAGTCTAGTGTCGTCCTCAACGGATAATCTGTCAAAATATCCTTAAACTGGACAGTCAGAGCTTGTATACTAGAATGGATCTCTGGACAGTTAGGATCAAGATGGATGTCAGAGGGTCCTTCAGACGCTACTAAAGGAATGGTAGGTACTTCCTTTACCGCCCTGAATGCCTCTCCCCCCTCATCTTCGTCCTCCTCATCTATCACTACTGTAGCTACTGACACTCGTTCTTGGAACTTTTTCAACAGATTTGCATGGTACAGTTTATTTTTACTGCCCACCCGTACCCTGTAGTCACACTCTCCGACTCTCTCTAGAACTTCGAACGGTCCCTGCCAAGCCATCTCCAGCTTGTTGTGTTTAACTGGAAGTAACAACAAAACCTTGTCTCCTGCACTAAACCTGCGTGGTTTGGCTCTGCGGTCAAAGTGCTGTTTCTGCTTTTTCGAAGCTAGCTTCAAATTCTGTTGCGCTAACCTGCAAGTCTCTTCAATGCGATTCCGTAAATCTACCACGTACTGGCTTGCATCTCTCACCTCTTCTCCCATCTGCTCTTTCGTCCACAAATCCCGTAGAACTGACATGGGCCCCCTTACAGTCTTGCCGTACAACAACTCGAACGGCGCGAACCCCGTCGATTCCTGAGGAACCTCCCTGTACGCAAACAGCAATGAGGGGATGTATCTGTCCCAACATCGAGGTTGCTCGCTAGCTAACTTCTTCAACATGGACACCAAGGTACCGTTGAAACGTTCGACTAGGCCATTTGCCTGCGGATGGTAAGGAGTAGTACACTTGCCTTGTATGCACAGCAAACGGTTGACTTCAGACATCACTTGTGAAGTGAACTGGGACCCTTGGTCGGTGAGCACCTCCCTCGGAATCCCCACCCTAGACCAGATTTCTAACAATGCCTCAGCGACCCTTTCTGCTTCGATCCCCTTTAAAGGTACTGCCTCGGGGTATCGAGTGGCGTAATCGACGGTCACGAGAATGAACCGGTTTCCTCTGTCGGAAGCTGGAGCAATAGGCCCCACAATGTCTACCGCTACTCTCTGAAATGGTTCTTCTACTAGCGGAAGCTGTTGCATAGGAACCCGTGGTACTCTCCCTCTTGGTACTACTTTCTGACATTGTTCGCACGACTCACAGTACCTGCGAACTTGAGCACACAGCCCCGGCCAATAGAAAGTACCCCAAATGCGTTCCCGGGTTCTCTTGCCTCCCGCCCACCCGGGTCTGCCCTGGGGGACTTGGGTGGGGTTAGGTATTTTTTAGTTCCCAGGGTCACCCTGGTCAGCCCCACAGGGTGGGTTTTTCTCTCTATTCTGGGGCATGTGTTTCTGTCTACCCTTTGTCCATTCACCTGTATTTGCCTTTTTAAAACTCTCCCTACTGTCTGCACTGCCTGTAGCTCTTGATATTGGATGTGTGTTGCTAAATGGTCTTAGCTTTATTTAGGCCCCATGTGTTAGGTTTATTTAACGTATTTGACCGGCTGGCGACATACATTCAATGTTCTGTTGTTGTTGTTTTTTCACAAGCAGTGCAGGCACGTCCTGAGAAAGCCTTGTTGCTGTCGGGACGTTAAGCAATGTACAATCTCTTGCCTCCCAAATGCCCCCCCATCGGTGGGTCATGCGCTAAACGCATCACAGTCTCCCTCAAAGGCTTCGGGACGACTAACTGGGACATTTGGCTGCCTCCTTTGCTATAGACCCGATACAGAATTCCCTTCCTCCTGCAAAATTCTATCAGACTCTTCCCTGACGGAATTGCTCGGCCCTCTTCGGCCAACTTCCTAGCGCGAGCTAGAGTTTCGTCCTGGTTTTGCCACTCTATCAGCTGGGCAGGAGTCACATTGAGATCGGCCTGCCTAACGACTTTAAGCGCGCTCTCTTCCTCCTTCTCCCTCTGAACCTGAGCTCGAGTTTGGACCGCTGCTGCCATAGCACACTCACTGGCATCGATGGATACGGGACTACGTTTCCCATCTGAAAAAGTCACCCAGTTTCCTAGGATTACGTCCGGTCCCATGCGCTCCATTACGATAAGTTCGATCGTCCCTCGCACGAATGGGGAATCGATTTCAACCCATGCAGTCGGATACTTATCGGACTTAGTATGGTCAACGGGATTGACGTCTATGAACCGACCTGTAAAATCCCTGGGTTCTATCCACTTGGCGGCGATCGCACTCATATCCGCGCCGGTATCACGCATGATACGAACTTCCTTTCCCTTGGCTAATCCCTTACTCCACGGGTCGTAGGGCCGGATCGTCCGCATCCCTACGGTCACGGGCTCTGTCATTACGGCTACTATCTCGGAGGCAATGGTGACTTGGTTAACTGACGCCTTACTCTGACAGTTCCTTGCTAAGTGCCCTGGTTTGTTGCACTTAAAGCACAACCGTTCACCAGTCCCTCTGCCTGAACTAGCTGGTTCTGTCCTATGTTCTGCTTTGGTCTCAGGTGGTTTATTCGACCCTTTGTCCTTCTTGAACGGCGGACGAATCGGCCCCCCACCCAATGGACGCGAGACTGCCCGTTTGGTGTCGATATGGAGCTGCGCTAGCTCCGCGGCCTCTTCACCATTCCTAGGACGTTTTTCCCTAACGAACATTTCAAGGTCTGCATTCATAATAGCATAAAGTTGCTCAGACAGAAACATGTCTAGCACTTGTTCTACGTCCTCTATGCTCTTATGGGCTAAAGTGAACCAACGCTTGACTGAGGTCTTCAACCTAACGAACAACTGGGGAAACGTTTCGAGACTCTCCTTTCTGGCTTCGCGAAACTGGCGCCTGTAATATTCAGCGTCCCGCCTGAATCTTCTCAATAAGGTCTCCCTCACCACCTCAAAATCTTTCCCTTGCTCTACGGTCAGCCTAAGGTATGCATCACGGGCCTCGCCCTGCAATAGAGGTGCTAACCTTATCCCCCATACCTCTTTCGGCCACCCCTGGGTTTCGGCTACTCTCTCAAAGAGCTGAAGGTAAGATTCCACATCTTCCTTATCCTCTAACGGACGCATCTTGAGCGAGTAATGCTGACTAGACTCCGTAACTGACTTCTTTTCCGATGCTGCTAACTGTAATCTAAGCCGCGTTTCGGCCGCGACGAGCTCTTCTTTCCGTGCTTGTTCCGCGGCAGCTAGCTTACGTTCGGTCAATGCTAAGTCATCCCGCCTAGCCTGCTCAGCCATCTGGAGCTGCTTCTCTACTGCCTCGCGGTCCATCTGGAGCCGTCTCTCGGCTGCCTCACGGTCCATCTGGAGCCGCCTCTCTAATGCCCTACGCTCTAGGTCACGTTCCCGTTTTTCTTCCTCTCTCCTAACTTCGGACAGGATGAACTGGGTTAGGGCTCCCCCACTAAGTCCTAGGCCCTCTCCTAGCACTTTATACTGCTCATACTATCACCCCTAACCCCTCTTTACTTTCCTGATCCCTACTGGGTGTCAGTCCTGCTGCAGTGAGAGTACGGGTAAGGGTACTCACCACCGTTTCCTTCCGAGAGGGAGTGGCCAAAGTGGCTCCTCTCTCTCCTGGACCCTCATCCCCTGCACCACCACCCTCGGACTCAGGGTCGTGCCCCGACGTGGCACGGGTGGCCCTGGTATCCCGTTTAGGGGGCATCCTGATGTGGGTGTCCCGGAGGCAGCGACGACAACTGCTCCCCAGCAGGACCCCTGCCAAAGAAAAAACAAAACAAATAAATACACAGAATACAAACAACGAATAAGGACTAGACAGTGACAAGAGCCGAAGGGTCCTCACCACTCGGTACCTGAGTAATGAGAGGCAACCACTCATGCCACCCCCCGTTTATGCGCACTGCCACGGCTTTACCAGCCAGTGCTGGCGCCTAGCACTTAGTTCGCTTCCAGCTGCCAGCGAGATAAGGCGCCGCGAGGTCACATTCCACTCTCGCCCGCTCATTCTATTTATATCGCTTGCTACTGTGGGGTACACGGCGTGACAGGCGCTCTGCCGCTATAACAACTACCTACACATTTGTATTCATAACACATCTCTGCCTACAGTGACTGTTGTGGAAGCAACATCGTTCAAAAGTTGAAATTCTCACCTACACACTGATACCAAATATGACAACATTACGACTTGCACTTGTGTAGCAGGTTATGGTGAAAATAAAGAGAACGGGAATTTGTTGATGTACGATGTCGGTGTTTGTTGTGAAATTGACAAAGTTCCCACAGCCATAACACGAAGACGCTACTTTTCCCAACGAAACACACTTGCATGCATAAGGGTCAGCATGCCTACAGTAAGTATCACTTAGCGGATTTTGGATTCATGGTGGGGGACGAAAGCAGGAGGGTGGTTAATGAGGTCACTGACAGGTCGCGTGTTGTGCGGTACACGGCGTGACCGGCGCTCTGCCGCTATAACAACTACCTACTGGTTTGTATTCATAACACAAATCTGCCTGAAGTGACTGTTGTGGAAGCAACATCGTTCAAAAGTTGAAATTCTCACCTACACACTGATACCAAACATGACAACATTACGACTTACACTTGTGTAGCAGGTTATGGTGAAAATAAAGGGAAAGGGAATTTGTTGATGTCGGTGTTTGTTGTGAAATTGACAAAGTTCCCACAGCCATAACACGAAGACGCTACTTTTCCCAACGAAACACACTTGCATGCATAAGGGTCAGCATGCCTACAGTAAGTATCACTTAGCGGATTTTGGATTCATGGTGGGGGACGAAAGCAGGAGGGTGGTTAATGAGGTCACTGACAGGTCGCGTGTTGTGCGGTACACGGCGTGACCGGCGCTCTGCCGCTATAACAACTACCTACTGGTTTGTATTCATAACACAAATCTGCCTGAAGTGACTGTTGTGGAAGCAACATCGTTCAAAAGTTGAAATTCTCACCTACACACTGATACCAAACATGACAACATTACGACTTACACTTGTGTAGCAGGTTATGGTGAAAATAAAGGGAAAGGGAATTTGTTGATGTCGGTGTTTGTTGTGAAATTGACAAAGTTCCCACAGCCATAACACGAAGACGCTACTTTTCCCAACGAAACACACTTGCATGCATAAGGGTCAGCATGCCTACAGTAAGTATCACTTAGCGGATTTTGGATTCATGGTGGGGGACGAAAGCAGGAGGGTGGTTAATGAGGTCACTGACAGGTCGCGTGTTGTGCGGTACATGGCGTGACCGGCGCTCTGCCGCTATAACAACTACCTACTGGTTTGTATTCATAACACAAATCTGCCTGAAGTGACTGTTGTGGAAGCAACATCGTTCAAAAGTTGAAATTCTCACCTACACACTGATACCAAACATGACAACATTACGACTTACACTTGTGTAGTAGGTTATGGTAAAAATAAAGGGAACGGGAATTTGTTGATGTCGGTGTTTGTTGTGAAATTGACAAAGTTCCCACAGCCATAACACAAAGACGCTACTTTTCCCAACGAAACACACTTGCGTGCATAAGGGTCAGCATGCATACAGTAAGTATCACTTACCGGATTTTGGATTCATAGTGGGGGACGGAAGCAGGAGGGTGGTTAATGAGGTCACTGACAGGTCGCGTGTTCTGGCATTTCTCGCCCGCAGCCGTCTCAGTACTCCACAGACTGCTATTGCCATCCCGAAATACGATCAGTCCATAACAGGTCACAATATTCAACAGTGTTTTTAAACATACCTTGAGGTTTAACACATTTTCCGACACACTAGACATAAGAACCGTTTTACGGGGAGTAGACGTCGGCGGAATAAAAACTTGTATACCACTATCACCTTCATTAGTGCTGTTATCAGTGTCAGTGTTATGAGTGTCACATTCCGCGGATCGAAACGATCGTTTCTTTCCATGCCGGGAACCCCGCTTCGCTGGTCGTCCTCCTTTACCTAGCTGCATGAAGTGAACACACGCGACACATTCTTCAACACTCGTATTTGGATGGAACATGGTCCAAATGTGTTGTGATGAGGCAATATCAGACGCCGCATTTCGCGTTGTCTCCTCGGACACACGTGTTTCAGTCGAGTCTATCCGTTTCATCCGACAATAGCAACTCCTACACATTGTTTTGGAGTGCATCATGTCTTTGTCTTCCTGGATATTAATTCCATAACACTTGTGGATTAAGTGTTCATAATTGATACAAAGAAATGACTTTTTATCCGTGTATCTCTTTTGTGATCTCTCGCCACATATTCTGCACAATGCATTAACTCTCATTGCATGGAACACACCTGTGTGTACACAGACTGTACACGTTTCATCAGACTCCATCATGATCAAAAGTTAAATCAAAAGTACATTTACAAGGTTGACTGTTAGTGTTACACTATTTCCCAAGAAAGAAACGTGGCTATCTCCTCAATAGTATCCGTGTAACTAAGCCCTCTCTTTCCCCAATGCCGGGAGTGTACACCAAGTCGGATGTCTGGAACTTGTCTGTCCACACCTGTCAGTGACCTCATTAATTACCCTCCTGCTTCCGTTCCCCCACCATGAACCCAAAATCCATTAAGTGATACGTACTGTAGGCATGCTAACCCTTATGCATGCAAGTGTGTTTCACTGGGAAAAGTAGCGTCTTTGTGTTATGGCTGTGGGAACTTTGTCAATTTCACAATAAATTCTCGTTTTCGTACATCAACAAATTCCCGTTCTCTTTATTTTCACCATGACCTGCTACACAAGTGCAAGTCGTAATGTTGTCATGTTTGGTATCAGTGTGTAGGTGAGAATTTCAACATTTGAACGATGTTGCTTCCACAACAGTCACTTTAGGCAGAGATGTGTTATGAATACAAATGTGTAGGTAGTTGTTATAGCGGCAGAGAGCCGGTCACGCCGTGTACCGCTCAGTAGTGCGATATAAATAGAATGAGCGGGCGAGAGTGGAACTCGCGGCAGCCTTATCTCTCTGGCAGCTGGAAGCGAACTAAGTGTCGGCTATGGTAAAGGCGTGGCTGCACTCTCTGGCCGTGGCTCACGGCGCAATACGCCCCCACTCCCGCCAACCGCCCGCTAAATCTTACTCGTACCACAACACGAACAAACGATCACTGGCGCACAAAAATACCCTAATCTACCTAATCCGTTACCTCCCCCTAATCCTTATCCCACCGATGCCACCAAATATGTCACGACACGCCTGACGGAGTCAGGGCGCCGTGGACAATATGAGTGCAGACACTCGAGAAAACCCACCCACTCTAAATAAATAACGCAACGCCAGTGATAAACAACAAACAAATCCTTTATTACCTACCCTTACTCTAACTCCCACCCCAACCCACTAACGCCCCACACACTCACACACATGCACTCATAACGTATTAACACATAAAAAAGGTTAAGTATAAAAAATGACTAACAAGTGAAAATGACTAACAGGTGAATATGACTAACAGGTGAATATGACTAACAGGTGAATATGACTAACAGGTGATAATGACTAACAGGTGAATATGACTAACAGGTGATAATGACTAATATGGCCAACGGCTATACAAGGCGGGTAACTTTGTCTCTGTACAGTGTCCTCTGTCCCACACTAGACAGGGTGGCTCATAACGTACGAGTACTACCCCTGCACCACAGAGCACCGTAGCCGCGCTTGCCCACGCACGCCTGTGACCGACGCTCAGAACGTAGAATCAGCCTGCTGTAGCCCAACGTACTTGTCCAACAGGACCGGCTAGCGAAGGCGTTCCGACTCCCGATGATGCGTCACCGTTGGTTGTGGATGATGAGATCGAAGAACGAAGTCTTCGAAGCCAGTGCACTGGAAAAGGGCGCATTGTCAGTCAAAGTGCCGACACAGTTAATTCTGGCCTATTTGACACGCACCTACTCACAAACCACGTGAGTTGTGTCTCGTCTCACCCTAATACCTGCCTTGGCCATATTAAATATACAATCATGGATATGAAAGCTTCCTATGTACATTCAACATTCGCCAGGTCTGCACTACTCCATTACACTAACATTAAGTTAGCGCAACCACTTTTGTATAATAACATTGCCACTGCTAAAACCAACATTATCAAAATATCCTGATGTACATACAAAGATATGAAATAATCACCAGCAACCGCCCAACGTGACAATCTTATTACATTACATCTAGGACTTAATACAAATAGATATTTGAAAGGATACCCACTTTAATCCATTTTACAACATGGCCCTTTAAATATACTCACTCGGCGACAGCCGAATATAAACAACTAAATCCGACACCCACCACATTACAACCCAACCTAAAAAACATGGTTAAAGACTCAATTAAAACATCACTAAAAAACTAGACGAACATACCCTTCCGCACCTATATACACATTCACACACCCGAGAGCACAGCAGCTAACTGAGGAAAATGGCATGAATTTACCTGTCACTGGTGAGTCCTCCGGCAGGACGAGACAAAACAAGACGAAGACGAACCGGAGGGGTCTTCTGCTGAGCAGCAGCCGTGGTCGCTAGTCTCTCGGGACACCCACACCCAGGAACACTGGCCGTGGTCTTGCAGGGAGGGTAAAACGACCCTCACACAGCTTGTCAAGGGCTCCAAACGAGGCCGCACCCTGACCCAGACTCTCACTTCGCTGGCTAACTCCGCTGACTGACTGTAATATCCTTCTGCTACCTTGCAGTTTAACTTTACTTCTGAACACTGTTCGGTTAAAGCTACTTGACTAAAGCGTGCAACCGCTGTACTCGCTCACTGCTAAGCTTGCTGCACGGGCTTTACGATTACGCTCACACTACATTTATTAACTTCCCTAAACTAAGGCTATTTACAGAATTCGGCGACCTACATTTATTAACAAAAAAAAACGACTTGGCGAAAAAATAAAACAACATGTCACATCCGTTACGTGACATCACGGTATTTATAATGCGCTTATTTTATAATAATTATAACTCTAAGCGCGCACTCACAACTCGCGCACGCATGCGCACGCTTTAGACAACGACTCACGTACCACAAATGGTGAAATACATTGCGACAGTCAGCTTTTGTGGGGAGTGTGGTGATATAGTGCTAGAACTGTTGAAAGAGGTGAGTTTCGAGGGCGGACTGAAAGGAGGAGAGAGAGTCTTTCTGACGGAGAGAGAGTGGGAGAGTGTTCCAGGTGGATGGACCATAAACTGAGAAGGAGCGGGGGCCGAAAGTGCTGAGTTTGGTGCGGGGAATGTGGAGACGGAGAGGGTCGGAGGCGGAGCGGAGGGAGCGGGAAGGAGTGTAGGGATGGAGTAAGTTGGAGAGATAGACAGGAGCGCAGTTGTTCAGGGATTTGTAGCAGAGAGACAGAATCTTGTTTTGGATGCGTTGTGGGATGGGAAGCCAGTGAAGGAGTTTGAGCAGGGGAGTGATGTGGTCGGATTTTTTCTTTCTGAGGACGAGGCGGGCAGCATTGTTCTGGACGCGCTGGAGAGTGGAAGTGGTGGAGTGAGGGAGGCCGGAAAGGAGAGAGTTGCAGTAGTCGATGCGAGATAGGATGAGAGAGACAGCAAGTTTGGTGGCAGCTTCGGTGGTGAGGTATTTTCTGATCTGACTGATGCGGCGGAGGTGAAAGTAGCATGCCTGGGCAGTGGCGGAGACGAAGCTGGTCATGGTAAGAGAGGAATCAAGGATAACGCCAAGGTTTTTGGCCGAGCCACTGAGGGAGATGGGGGTGCTGTCGAGTTGAAGGTGGAGAGAGGGAGGGAGCTGGGAAAGTTTCTGGCGAGTGCTTACCAGCATGGCTTCCGTTTTGTCGTCGTTCAGTTTAAGCTTGTTTGCTGTCATCCAGTTTTTCACGTCTTCATAGCAGTCAGCCGTGCGAGTCAGTAGTGACTGAGTGTTGTCGAGTTTGTCTTTGTCTAGTAGTTGTGAGTCGTCAGCATGGTGGCGTATGTGGTGAGACTGTATGATGTTGGACAGGGGGGAGGTGTAGAGTGTGAAAAAGACCGGGCCCAGGAGGACCCCTGTGGAACTCCGCAGGAGAGCGTGACTGGGCTGGAAGAGACGCCGTCGATGGTGACGGACTGCTGTCTGTCGGAGAGGTAGGAGAGAAACCAGGAGTGAGCAGAATCAGTGATGCCAAAGGATTGACGAAGGCGGTGGAGGAGGATAGAGTGGTCTATGGTGTCGAAGGCGGCAGAGATATCGAGTAGCCTAAGAAGGGAGTTGTTGCCCGAGTCGGTAGAGAGAAGCAGGTCGTTTAAGATGTGTAGAAGGGCTGTTTCAGTGCTGTGGTGTTTGCGATAGGCAGATTGGAAGGGACTGAGGAGGTTGTTGTCGGCAAGGTGGAGGTTGAGCTGGTTGAGAACAACCTTCTCAAGAAGCTTGGACAGGAAAGAGAGATTGGAGACTGGGCGATAGTTTTTGAGTTCGTTTGGGTCGAGGTTGTGTTTTGACGAGCACACTTAATCATATAAATGTGTCATATGCACAGATATACAAGACAGGCAGTCTGTGCGCGAATTCAACTCGATGGGAACATGAAAAAAAATTCCACATCGTATTCCTGGCTATCAAGGGACTTGAAGCTTGTAACCGTTGACTGTGAAGACAGCATCTGTTCCACAAGACCGCATCCCCATGTTACTATGCCTACCACCGTGCTGGTCTGCCATTTTAGACCCCAAGGCTCCGGGGGCCGGTTGCACGAGTGAGCTTAGGCCTACGCCAGCTAATATGCGTAGCGGAGCACTTGCTTAGTGGCTGGCGTACGACTAATAGTCTAGCAGATTACGCAATTTCTGCAGAGGTAAGTAGTTCGTCAAAAGAGTAACAATGGTTTGCAGGTACGAAACGAAAGTATTGATGTCATATGGTTTATGCATAACAACAATATTTGTCTTTAGGATGGAGACAATTTTTAGAAGTGTTTTTTCGAGGGCTACTTGTTCGCTGTGGGGTAACCAGTCCTCGTACACGACCCAGATAAGGTGCAATACATTTTTTTGTGCATAACATTGACAATTTCAATCACACAAGTTACAAGTGTATTCCAGTAATCAAACTAAAAATCATGAGCAAGTAAACATGTATACATATTTACGATAAAATAATATAAAAAGTAATATTTTAAATGCCGTAAGCATACACGCGTCGCTAGTTTCAAAATGGCGATTAGCGAGATGCCTTTGAAAGAAGTCAATCTGACGCGCATGGTTGATGCAGATTTACTTTGCTCCTGAAGTGAGACAGAGCTTATTTTGAATTTGAAGTACATCATATACGTTATTTTCCCGGTCTTTAAAACAGCCTTTCCCATAGAACTCGGTCTTTTGTCGGAGGAAAGCATATCGAAAGTAAACTCGCTTCGTGCATGTTTTGCATTGTGTCTGCCGACCATCTTCAACATTCTGAAGACTTTTTGTCTAGATAGTCCTGGTTTCGTCTGCAGTCGTACTGGAAACAAAATGTGCTACAGAAAAATGTCTCTGTCCTCCGGCGATTTGAAATGAGTGCGCACTGCTTTTATTCATACAAGACTTCATTTTGACATACCCAAACCTTTGTTACTCTGAAGAAAATCGCTATCTCGTAAACGGTTAATTGTCTATGAAGGGCATCTGCTAAGCTTTATAATGCAGCTGACTCCAAAGCCATAAGATCGAAAATCACTTCCCAGCACACATCTAAATCGCCCTCCCCCCCCCCCCCCCCCCCCTCCAACACACGCACTTTCTCCTTTCTTTATGCATGAAAGGATTTTAAAAATTATTTTATTCTATTGCCTACCATGTTTCATGTGTTTCAGAATTCGGTTGTTAGTCTGCTGCCTGCGGGAAGCTTGATGCTGAAAAACACTGGTAACTACACAGTTTTGTAACAGCATGTTTCGTCTGCAATAAATGTGCGGATAGTTAATCTTAACAATGGCGTCCATGTCAGATCAACAGAATATTTCAAGTGTAATTACATTTTAGTTATTTACGTGTACTAACACGTACCCGCCTCCTTTACCCTCTCCGCCACCCAAAGACAGAGAAAAGAAGAAGAAGAAGAGAATGTCCTATACCATGAAGTTTCCATTCTTACCGGAAAGTTAAATTTGTAAATTATATTATATGCTTAAAAATATCACGTCGAAGAAAATTCTTTCATTTCTCATTTGCAGGAACCACTGACACTACACCAGCTTCAATGGCGGACACAACTGACAGTACGTCACAGTCAAGGGCAGAAACAACTGACACTACGTCACCGTCTGGGGAAGAAACAACTGACACTACGTCACCGTCTGGGGAAGAAACAACTGACGCTGTGTCACAGTCAGTGGCAGAAACAGCTTACATTGCATCACTACCAGGGAAAGAACCCGACACTCCGTCATCGTCAGAGACAAAAACAACGGACACTACGTCACAGTCAAGAGCAGAAACAACTTACACTACGTCACAATCAGGGGCAGAGACAACGGGCACTACATCACTATCAAGGGCAGAAATGTCTTCCATTACGTCATGGGCAGAAACTACAGACACGTCCGCAACAAGGGCGGAGACAAACGACATATCAGCCTCGGGCTCAGCAACAACTGCCATTACGTCATCATCAGGGGCACAAACAACTGACTTTACGTCAACACCTGTCGCATCTGATACATTGACGTCACAAGTAGGCAGCACATCAATACGTACAGAGAAAACTCAAAGGACGTCAGAGGCAGAGACAACTTCGTCATCAACTGTACCATCGACCGTACAGGAAACTACAACAAATGCAGTCACAACAACGCCAACATCAGTGACAACAGCAGCAACCGTAACATCAACGGAAGCGCCAACAACAACAACAACAGTAAAACCACCAGCTTGTGCAATGCTGTCAACAGGGAAAACATTGTGTCTCCACTTCGGGCCGCTAATGTGGGACGGCGCACAGGGAGTATGCGAAAGGGAGCTGGGGAGGCTGGCAGTCATCGCATCCAAGAACGATCACTATGCAGTAGCTGCTGCCTTGAAAACATCAGGTAGGATGCCTGTTGCAACAAGTTGTTGTGATTTACTAATTTTACTTTGGCCTGTACTGTTTTACCTTCAACTTCACAGAACAAGCAGTACTGAATGATCAACCCGGGGATGGGGAATCGAAAAACAAAATTCTGCCAAGAGTTTCGTGCTTCTGATTGGCATGAAACTCTCGGTAGATTCGCTACGACAACCTCTCTCCGCCTGCGGACTGACTGGCTGACATGCGCTTGCACATATCTGCTGACGTAGGATGTAAAAGGGGAGGGGGTGGGGTGCGCGGGGTGGGTTGGATTCAAACTGGTTTATTGGTTTACAAACAAGTCAAGCACTTGTGGTTGCTCTGAAAACATCAAGCTGGATGCTAAAAAGTGCAAGGTTTAATTCGTTCAGTGGTTAGCCGATTGACTATAGCAACCCCTACGCACATTGTGATCATGATTCACGGAAGCGTGATCTATTCTAAAAGTGAAAAACAATTTGAAACCAACATTATTAAGGCTGCATGACCTTCAGCCAGAGTTTGAAAGACTGTTGCTGAGTGTGAAAGAGCATGACAAATTCATGCAGCGTTTCCCCTATAAAATTTGTGGCGCCGGCAAGCATGACCGGTTATCTTTAAAAAAAAAAAAACGGCCATTAGTCAGGCAGACACGGCCACTCAGGTCTGGCCAAAAGAAATAAAATCTCTTGGTGAAAATGGTTGTGTCTGTGTGTTGGTACATTATTTTTGTATTCAAAAACGACTTTAAGGTCACCTGACGTTGCTTTTTCCAGATTCTGAAAGTCTGCAAATTTCCATGGGATAAACAAAGCTTTCTCAGAAACTTCGCAGAAATTGCCAAACTTATCATTGGAAGGCTGCACTATTCTACGAACTAGTAATTGCCTGCCTGATTGCTGGCTGGCTGATCACTTTCGTTCGTTCGTTTGTTCGTTCACTGACCGACTGTATGTGTTGACGTGTGTCTAGTTCAGTGATGGTTTTGATGTCCGTGTATAAATGCAGTACAATTATTTTGCTGTTTTATCTGTGTGTATTGTACATGTGTACTTCCAGTGTAGCATATTACGCACTATAAGAGTGATTTTTGTTATTTTTAATAGTCATGTAGTAGTAGTAAAAGTAATAGTAGTAGTAATAGTATATAGTCATCATCATCATTAGTAGTAGTAGTTGTAGTAGTAGTAGTAAACAATGGCTTTAATATCATGCACGCCAGAGTACTCAATGACTCTGGCTTCGTTTACTTCCCCGCAAATCATTCCCATTCCATCTTTTCCAGTTTCCGCCACTAACACCCTGGTCTACATCAACTCGTACCGCCAGATGAACGCCGAAAGCGTGAGTGACTGGCGTCTATTTAGCGGGCAAGCGTCCCCCTTCCCAGTCTGGAGCACCGGCTACCCCATCTCCACCCAGGAGGCGCAGTGTGTCGCTATGTCAAGCTCTGCCAGCTACTTCTGGGTACATGTACCGTGCACTGAGAAACACTTGTTTGCCTGCGAAAAATAACCTTGTTTAGCTCGTTCGAAACATGCCGCCTCCGGCATGAAACCGGGCCCGGGTCAACAGCTGCGAAAATGCCGTATAGCGTTGCCGCTGGCAACGCTATACGACACTTCCGCAGCTGTTGATGCGGGGCGTCTTGATGAGTTAACCCATTCAACTCTGACTGTACAATAAGAACCATGATACAGTGAACTTCGGACTACCACAAACTGTCACTAAGAGGACTCTATCATTCTTTCTGTTTTTATATCCCAAGTTTGCTCTAGCAAAATTTATTTACAGAATAAAGTATTGTCGGAGTCTCTAAAAGAACAGTTTCTTTTTTTTATCCGACTTTTGTCATATCCGTAATATAATTTTTTTTTTGTTTATATAAACACCATATTATTTTGCACTGTATGTTTGAGGTACACGCTTCAAAATAATTAGGGAGCTGGCTGGCTCGGTAATAGAGTGTTGGTCTCTCGACCGAAAGGTCCCGGGTTTGAATCCAGCTTGGGTCAAAATTAGTTCAGACCCTATTTCGGTGCCCCGTCTTTGAAATCTCCTTCGTGGTGGACAAAAGACTTTAAGCCCTAAACATGTGTTTTTTGGTGGTTTTTTTTTTTGGGTTTTGTTTTCAAAACTGATAACTGAGTTTCAAGATAAGAGTTTCGAAACAAGCCATACTGTGCCACCGAAAAATGAAAAACAAACTCCCGGCGATATCCTATCAAGTTTGAACACGTCTCTTTGTTTGATAGATTACAAATTATACGCCACGAAAAGCCGTGTCGCAAAACCTGTGCCTCTCAGTATATATGAATCAGACCGACAAGAGGTATACATTCTCAGCTGCGGTGGCTCATGAAGATCTGCGCCTCTTGAATTTTAGTGTTGCTCAGAGTGATCGAGCAGTGAAGGGCTTTAACCCATTTAGCTCCAACGCCCTACAGCAGGAGATTGATTGACCATGACAATTTAAGGGTAGTGCCAGATTAGCTTGGCGCCTAAAGGCGCCAAGCTAATCTTGCACTACCCTTAAATTATCATGGTCAATCCACCTCCTTTAACGGCAAGTTTGAAAATTGTTTTTTTTGTGACCAAATGCCTTTACCGTTGTAAAATAAAGGTTCATTGTTCATTGTTCATTGTTCCTGCAACTGGTACATAGTCGTTAAGTAACACTTCCAAAATTTAGGAAATGCACCTCTGGGGCTAAATGGGTTAACTGAACTCACTGCTCGTCGCATTCGAGACAAGCGAGTCGGCATAAGGCAACGTATTCGGGTGCGGTATCTCTCGAATGAGTTAAACACTTCATAGTGCCGCGTGTCCAGATGAAACACGTCTGAAATGTGTCAACTGAATATAAAATGAACTGAATACAATTTATTGTCCATAAAACGGCATGCTTAAAATGGAAAATGCCCCTTGGCTCAAAGAAATGTGAAGAAAAGACATGATAACTGACTTAACTATGCTATTATGAACAGACGGGTTAGTATTAACTAAGCTATTATCAACCAAAATAGCCCCGACACCCTACAGAAAGAGATGGATCGACCATGATAATTCAAGGGTAGTGCCAGATTAGCCTGGCGCAGTCAGGTGCCAAGCTAACCTGGCACTACCCTTGAATTGTCATGGTCGATCCACCTCCTGCAATTGGTACATAGTGGTTTGGTGACACCTCAAAAAACGTGAGAATTGCGGCCTTTGGGTGAAACGGGCTGAACTTTCAGTGGCTTTGTTAAGGGCCCGGGCACCCATTTAGAAGGTGTCACTCTTTCGCACGGCGTTGTTCCCTTGGGCTAGCCCGAGGTCAGACGGCTCTGACATGCAAAAACGAACAATAAAAAGACAATGAGCCACACATAACCCACTGGGGAAATGAGCTCATAAATACGAGTTCAATTCGAGTAACAGCTATTTGTGTATTTGCTTAACTCATTCGAGACGAACGGCATCCGGATACATCAACTCGTACCGCCATGTGTTTTTTTTTTGGGGTTTTTTTAAATGTAAGATCATTAACATCAAGCAGGCCCACATGTCAGTGTCACTGAACAATGAACACAATGGACTTAAATCTGTGCTTTGTTGTGTATTTTCGGACTGAATTGTATGCCCACTGCAGGTCAGTTTTCCATTTGGCCAGAGAACAAAAAGTCGTCCGGGTCTGATTTGAACAGACATCTGCCTGATGACCGTCTGCTCACTCCCGGGATGGGTGACTTCAGGGGGTGTTTCCATATATAGCGGCGAGATAGCAATGCAAAAGCGGCGGCGAAAGCGACATGAATTGAGAACATAGAAATTAAAAAATGCGTGTTTTCACATGCGGCGACAGGCGACAGCAGCGCAACAAAATTGGATCGCCCCATGGGGCAATTGAGCGGCGATTCAGCCACAATTTCGCTGTGAAGGGAGCGTGGTTTTCCGCACGCGACAACACATCTCAACAAATCTAAACAACTCCTATGTCGCCTGTCGCCTGTCGCGCCGATATAATATGGAAACACGCGAAGCAATTTTCCGCCTGCTGCTCAACCAGTATTTTGCCGTGTCGCCTACCGCGTCGCTGTTACGTAGATGCATGAAAACACGCCCTTCCTTCGCTGAGTACGAAAATATCTACGTTTTCGTTGTTGTTGAATTAGATGGATTGGAAATGAGCTGAGATATGAATACATCGATTTTAAAGCCTGTATAAATACGTTCGTGTATTTACTGCAAAACAAATATCTGCATCGGTCTGATATGAACAGTACTGTTATTAATACAATATGGAAAGGAACTCTGGGCCCAGTGCGCAAAAGGCGATCGGGCCGGATTCGGCCGCAGCGGGCCCGCGCACCCACTGCAGCCGACTCCGGCCCGATTGCTTTTTGCGCGCCGGGGGAAGCCTAGCCGAGAGCGCGTACGGAAATATCGAGTGTAGAGATACAATTACACAGTCGACGACGTTGAACTTATTGTGCCCGAGGTGCGAAATACCAACATTTTGGCGCTATCCTCTTTACGGACTGCATTACAATTCAGGAGACAGATCGACCATGACAGTTCAAGGGTGGTGGCAGAATAGCTTGGCGCCAAGCTATTCTGCCACCACCCTTGAACTATCATGGTCGAGCCATAACTGTGGTGTGTCGCGGTCAGAATGAGTTAACTCATTCTACCCCAGACACACCACAGCAAGATATGGATCGACCATGATAGTTCAAGGGTGATGCCAGAATAGCTTGGCGCCTATGGGCGCCAAGCTATTCTGGCATCACCCTTGAACTATCATGGTCGATCTGTGTACTGCACTGCAATGCAGTCTTCAGAGAACAACGGCAAAATTTAAGGATTTCGGTGTTGGGGTACAATGAGTTAAGTCGAACCTGCTGGGAAAACACATTTTCGTTCGACTTATCTGTCGACTTATCTGTCGACTTATCTGACGGATAAGTCGAATTTTTCACAAAGAAGTACCCAACGGAGAAAGAAACACGCTTAGAAAAGACGGGCACAACACAATCAGTAACCACACACCTGAATTTTTCAAAGACTTGTTCGACTGATGCGTTGTTGGCTTTTTTTTTTTTTTTTCGTAAGAAGTACCCAACGGAGAAAGAAACACGCTTAGAAAGACGGGTACAACACAATCAGTAACCACACACCTGGATTTTTCACACACTTGTTCGACTGATGCGTTGTTGTTGTTTTTTTTTTTTTTTTTCGTTCTACGGACCAAAATAATGTTCATAACGCACAACATTCTTCAAAGATAAGAATAAGATATAAAAAGTCACGTTGAAACAGACAAAAAGAACCGATAGAAGGTTTTCTGACAAAAGCACATTAGAATTTACTGACACCTAAAATGAATCTCTCAAATGCCGGGGTAACAGACACAGACAGAAAGACAGACAGACAGACAGACAGACAGAGTAATATAGGGTCTTTCCCGGCGACATCAGTAATCACACATGTTATTCAGTTTCCTGTGACAATTTTCTCAAACCCATGACTGAAGGAATTTACACCCAAATGAACAACTTTCAGGTCTTAAGTTCAACAAATTCATTGCATGTGGCTGAGAATTTAATTTGTTTTCCATCTTACCATCCTAGTAAAGTCGGATCAACAAAGAAAGAAGAGAGAATACTCGTAAAACCGACCGACTCATTTTATGGTTATTCTCCTCAGCTCTTTACAATTGTTACGTGTTTGGCTGTAAACATATAACAATACGAATTTTTTAAAAAAAAATCAAAAAGAGAACACAAGAAGTGTAACGCAATGGAGGCATTAACCCATTCAGCCCTGACGCACTACAGCAGGAGATGGGTCGACCATGATAATTCAAGGGTAGTGCCAGATTAGCTTGGCGCCCGTCGGCGCCAAGCTAATCTGGCACTACCCTTGAATTATCATGGTCGATCCATCTCCTGCAACAGGTGCATAGTCGTTAGATGACGCCTCCAAAATTTGGGAGATACGGCCGTCGGGCTGAATGAGTTAAAGCGGTCTGCGCTGGGGTGGGCTTTGACTGCTAAGCTTTCCTGAGAAAACGGGTTCTCAGTGTTGTCTTGCCCCAGCGGAGGCTTTCTACTCTTCCTTTTACAATCCGTGTGAGTGTGCACACGTCATAGAGGTTTTCTAGTGGCCCCGCCGGGTAAACGTCGTCGGAACTGACTCTCCTACGTACAAAGAGGAACTGAGGAGAGCAGAGAAGTCTTTCATTTCATTACATTCAGACTTCAAAAGCTGTTAGCCTCTTTGTTATTGTAAGACATACTGAGAACATTTGAATAAAAGTAGGTATTGCCAACTATTGATTCTCTATTGTCGGGAACATGTCGCTTTCAAAGTCACCCACAGGCACACACTTCCCTCTCCGCTCTGTCTCTCTTTCTCTCCCCCGCTCCCTCCCCCCCCCCCCCTCCCCCCACGTAAAAACAAAAAAATACGTCATGACAGATAACTTTTGACAAACCAATGACGCGTATGCACTGCGCGCGCCCCATATATAGTTCACTATGACGCATTGGCACATCTGCGAGGCTTTTTCAAAAGGACATATTTCAACATCAGAAACAAGTCAAAGACTAAAGGTAGAGACCCTTGTCAGCGAAGACAGCTCTCATATAGAAGGGACTTTGTGGGTTTTGGTTCATCCCATCTTGTTTACTGTTTTAATTCTATGCTGAAAAGAATTCATTTTTTACCAAAGAAATTGAAAGGATACAAGGTTGGCTAACGAACTCATCCAATGTCTTTATCCAAACTAGCGATATGCAAAATTTCAAGCAAATATAACAAAAATTACGGACTCTAATCTGGGTCAACCGACTTCCTATAAACGGTTGTTTATGTCTTAAATGAGACCGTATTCAATTACAGCTCGGAGGCTCTCTTAGCCACCCCTTTAACTCATTCTACCCCAGACACACCACAGGAAGATAAGGATCGACCATGATAGTTCAAGGGTCAGTGATGCCAGAATAGTTTGGCGCCTATGGGCGCCAAGCTATTCTGACATCACCCTTGAACTATCATGGTCGATCTGTGTCCTGCACTGCAATGCAGTCTTCAGAGGACAAGGGCAAAATTTAAGGATTTCGGTGTTGGGGTAGAATGAGTTAAGAAAGTATTTCGCCAAGTTTCAAGCTTGTGTGTACAGAAACACTGGAGATTTCTCTAGTTTACACACACACACACACACACACACACACACACACACACACACACACACACACACACACACACACACACACACACACACACACACACACACACACACACAAACACACACACACACACACTCGCACGCACGCACACACACAATCTGCGTCGTCTGGCAGCGAAGGGGTTAAAATAATGTGCAGAAATCGTGGAAGATGCTAAAATTGGCCGATGCATCCATCGCCGGTTACCAAAGTTCTTTTCACAACCCATGTGAGTACGCGCACGTAACGGAGCTTTTCCACTGCCCCTTGTAAGTAACGGAAGAACTCTCCTGCGCACAAAAGAGAAGAAGAGCAGAAAAAAAGTATTCCATTTAACTACATTCAAACTTTATGTTAGCCTTTCTGTCCAGCATTATTGCCGTACGACATGGCCTACAAAGAACATTTATAAAGGAGATATCACGAACAGTTATCATTCGGAATACACCAGTATGTGAAATAAGTTTGACCAAAATAGTCCAAGGGTAGTGCCAGAATAGCTTGGCGCCTCTAGGCGCCAAGCTATTCCGGCACTACCCTTGAACTAAAGCCAATGGTCTATATCCTTGTGAGTACTATAATGTAGCTTGCATATGGCAGTGTACAGATTTGAAGCTTTTAGCCTCAGGATGATATGGGTTAACCCGTCATTGCATGGGGCAGGTCGTTTGAAAGTATCAGTGTGTAAAATGACACGTGACAAAAGGACCGAGAAATATCCGTGATCATAAAATAGTTCAATAGTGGTGCCATAAGTGTTTCACGCCTAAGCGTTTTGGTACTGGTATAATGTATAATAATAATAATAATAATAATAAATAGGTCTTGTATAGCGCTGTTCTCCAGAAAAACACTGGACTCACTACGCATGCACAACAGCACACCCTCTCTCTCTCTCTCTCTCTCTCTCTCTCTCTCTCTCTCTCTCTCTCTCTCAGACACAGGCACAATAATACACTACTGTAAACCACCCCATCCCTTCCCAACATCTTACACCCACTTCCATCTAGGATCAGAATAAAAGGCAGTCAGTCAACAGTTAGCTAAAGGTGAGCGAATGTTAAATGCCCGACAGAAAAGAAAAGTCTTTTAGTGAGCTTTGAACTGTGACAATGTGGGCAGATTCCGCATTTTAATTGGCAGCAAGTTCCACACACTTGGGACTAAAAAGGTGAAAGACTGGAACGCTCCCCGACAGTTTTCATGTTAAGCTTCGGAAATTTTTTTTTAAAAGTTTTCACTGGAGGAAACGAAGGGTGCTTGATGGCTAATAAACAGACAGCTTGGCAAAAAGGTACGGCGGGAGAGAGTGCGTCAAAATGCCGATAGGCGGAAATTGTAATTTTGTACACGCAGCGGAATTGTACGAGCAGCCAGTGCAGCTGCTTCAGTGGTCTCTCTTTCGTTTCTTCAAGATGAGACGCGCCGCATCTGCAGGCAACAACCCCCACACCTGGCAATTGCAACCTTATTAGTCCATAAGCTAGGAAGATCTACCGTGCACCCCCCTCCCCCCCCCCCCCCCCAGTACTCAATAAGATGGGTTTCAAAGTGTTCCTTAGTATGTCCTGAGATGTTTAAGCCATGTTCCCCGAAAATCCTTAGGAACACACCAGAGATATAGCCGATGGCGCAAGGGTACCCCCATTCACGCTCTTCGCAGGTGCTAAAATGAGGTTGAGAAACATTTTCCTCTAAATAAATCAGAATTCATTCCAGAAACCCAAATCAGGCAATATTATGTCAAGGCACACCTTCTGCATCCTCTGCAAAAAACAGAATGAAAAAATATTGAATCTCTGGCTCACAGTGAAGGTATTTGTGCACCCAGTAAACGACCATTTCTGCGAAATCGCAAAAAAAGACAAAAATAATGTGTCGGATGCCTTCAGACATTTTCTATAGCACTGACAGTCCATTTTCAGGTTTACATCATTAAAACAGGATGTCACAATTATTATAAACTTGACTATGTGATGCTGTGATTACTGTGAGTGCCACAGTGGTTGATTTTGTATCCCTACCCCCAAGTTGTAAAAATACACAAAATTAATTAGAATAAATTGCTTAAGTTATTCCATTTTATTTTGACCTCTCTTTACCTATTAAGTTTGAATAATGTGAGCATAAAGTGCAAGAAAATAAGGAAAGTCGGCATCCTTTACGGTATGTTCGTGGTGAATGATAGCTTTTTCCCATTTAAAATTGCCGAATTGGGAAACGTACGTTGTTTCTGATGCCCTCAGAAATTTTGTATACAACGGATAGGTCTTTTTTAGGTTTTATTGTTTAGGAAAGAGTACCACAGTTACTCCCAACCTGATTTTATGATGCTGTGATGCATTTAGGGGCCACAGTGGCTGAATCTGCTGCCCTACCCCCATTTTACCTGTACGCAAAGGAACGAAAAATGATCATACCAATTGCTCCTCTGTTTAAATATGTTTGTTGCCAGTTTTCTTAACAAAATATGCATATTGAGCATAAACATTTGTGATAATTTCATTAATTTCAATGTGACCCATCCATTTAATTGTAATTTTGTTTATTTAAAGCATGCTTAACAGAGGCTGCCGCTGAAGCTTCTATCGTCTGCACATTCAGCACTCTTGTCAAACTCGGGGAAGGTGTACCTCAGGGAGATGTTGTGTCTGATGCTGTTTTTGGTCTACATTAATGACATCAGTACAACAGTACCAAGGTTCGTCTCGAACATCCTCCATGCGGATGACTTTGCAGTGTAGAGCGCAGCAGAACATAAAGAAATAGCATCCTCCAGAAAACATAAAGAAATAGCATCCTCCAGAATGCTGCCAATATAGTCAGTAGCTGGACTGAAAGAGGCCACTCAAACTGAGCTAGACCATCTCTTTCAATCAGACGGAAGAGGTCACCTCAAAACTGGAGACCTTCGAGTACCAAAGACAGACAGGCCAACTTTACTGGCAACAAATAAATTACTGGATTCCCGTGGAGGCCTCAATTTGAAGCCATGGAAGCTAGAGCTGCAAAAACAAAAAAGTCTCTGATGAAGAAACTAGTGGGGACCACATTGGCGCAAATTACAGCATCCTGGCACAAGCAAACACCTGCTCGGTCAGACCAGTTGTGCGGTACCAAGATACATCGACAACATGAAACACTGCCTGCAAAACCCAAAAAGCCAGGCTTGACAAGATGCAGAACATGGGTCATTCTCATGATGCAGTGACATTCTTAGAGCCATCTGGAGCACCCCAATTTAGGAAATGGAGGACATTGGAGCCACTGGAATGCAGAACAGCACACACGACGAAGAAACTTACTAAACACCGACAGCATGGGAGACTACAGGAGCAGACCAAGAACCGTCAGAAATGTCCAAATCTGAACCGCCCAAATCTGAACCGCCAACTGAAGGTCCTGCAAAGGGCTAACACTGACGTCCTGGAACCAAGCCCAAAGATGTGTGAACAGCTCCCTTCAGATACCTGGACATCTCGAAAGAGCCTTCAAGACAACATAAACAATGTTCCAGGACTCTTTGCCAAAGGTCGCGGCACTGCACAAAGCCATCTTGCTGGAGGTTGTGCACAAGCGCTACCCTCACAGCAGCTGTGATACCACACAAGATGCCGTGCGGAATGAAGGAAGTGGCGTGTACATCTGTTGTGCAGACCGCACTACTACCTCCCTCTCCTTACCAGCTGGTGGCAGCAGCTCCAACTATCGTACAGATCTGCAGGTGCTCAACACAGCAGCAGAGCACTAGCTAGGGAAAGGCAGCAGCTTGATCCACTGATCTCACCAGGAAGCTTCAAGATAGACTGGATGCCCTGTCCACAAAATAGTGCTGCAGTGGATTCCAGTGCATTCTGGACTAGCTGGGAATGGAGACACTACAACAACAAAGTGATTGGCAACAGCAGAATGGCGGCTGCAGCCCGTGGGCAGATGACATCAACAAGCTGAACAGGGAGAGCCAGGCCACCATCTTTCATCTACGCACTGATTACTCTAGACTGGGTCCATACAGAAAAGCAGGAACGTTTCACAAACCCAAAATGAAGCCTGAAGGTTTACACACTTTAATCAGATCACTCTGTATCAGCAATTATTTGAAGCTTCCGTGCCTAATGCATGAAAATCAGTCTCCCTAGCACATTCTCCAAACATGTCCATACACAGAAGCGGTCTGCTGGCAGTTCTGACCAGAAGACACGCCCCTATACACCAAACTCTGAAAACATGCTGCCTAGCTCTTGACAGCTCACTTATTGGCAGCCAAAACAATATAAGATTTAAAGACGGCCATAAAAAAATTGAACGTTGCAGAAGGTGGAAGTGGAGATCTTGTGGTCGACATGTGGAAACTAAGTATTTTGATAACATTGTTTTGGCTATTAGGAACCAAGAAACTTTATTACGCATTCATATTTACACATTTCTAGATGAAAATAAATTAAAGGAAAAGGGGAGACCTTACTAGACCCGCCTTACGCTAGGTAAAATATCACCTAAAAGACCAGCCAGTTAAAAATAGTTACAATTAAATTGATGGGTTACATTGAAATTAATGAAATGATCACACCTTGTTATGCTCAATATGCATACTTTAAAAAAAAAACTGGCAACAAAAAATATTTAAACAGAGGAGTATGACGTAAGCAATTTTTATGATTATTTTGCGTTACTTTGCGAACAGGTAAAATAGGGGTAGGGCAGCAGATTCAGCCACTGTGGCCCCTAAATGCATCATAGCATCACAAAATCAGGTTGGGAGTAACTGTGGTACTCTATCCTAACCAATAAAACCTAACAAAGACCTATCGGTTGTATACAGAATTTCTGAGGGCACCGGAAACAACGTACGTTTCCCAATTCGGCAATTTTAAATGGGAAAAAGTTATCATTCACCACGAATGTACCGTAAAGGATGCCGACTTTCCTTATTTTCTTGCACTTTATGCTCACATTATTGAAACTTAATAGGTAAAGAGAGGTAAAAATAAAATGGAATAACTTAAGCAATTTATTCTAATTAATTTTGTGTATTTTTACAACTTGGGGGTAGGGATACAAAATCAACCACTGTGGCACTCACAGTAATCACAGCATCACCTAGTCAAGTTTATAGTAATTGTGACATCCAGTTTTAATGATGTAAACCTGAAAATGGACTGTCAGTGCTATAGAAAATGTCTGAAGGCATCTGACACATTATTTTTGTCTTTTTTTTTTGCGATTTCACGGAAATGGTTGTTTACCGGGTGCACAAATACCTTCACTGTGAGCCAGAGATTCAATATTTTTTCATTCTGTTTTTTGCAGAGGATGCAGAAGGTGTGCCTTGACATAATATTGCCTGATTTGGGTTTCTGGAATGAATTCTGATTTATTTAGAGGAAAATGTTTCTCAACCTCATTTTAGCACCTGTGAAGAGCGTGAATGGGGGTACCCTTGCGCCATCGGCTATATCTCTGGTGTGTTCCTAAGGATTTTCGGGGAACATGGCTTAAACATCTCAGGACATACTAAGGAACACTTTGAAACCCATCTTATTGAGTACTGGGGGGGGGGGGGGGTGCACGGTAGATCTTCCTAGCTTGTGGACTATATGGCTTTGTGTGTTAACCTCTTCACTGCCAGTGGAAGCATATTATTATTTTTTTTTTTTTTTACTGAAATCATTGTTCGTTCAACGACCAGAAGCCGCAATCGTCAAAGTGACATGGATACGAAGGGTATCGACCCTCATGAGCCCCCGCTTTTGCGGGGGCTCATCAAGGGTCGATACCTCTTGCAGTTGGGTGGTGTTCAGTTTTTCAGCTGAAAAATGTCTCCCCCCCCCCCAACAAAACAAACAAAAAAAAAAATATATATATATATATATATATATATATATATATATATAATATATATATATATATAATATATATATATATATATATATAACAATAATAATAAAATAAATAAATAAAAGTAAATAAAGTAAATAAAATAAAATAATAATAAGAAGTAGAAGAAGAATAAATAGATAAATAAATAAATAAAGAAGGGTAAAAAAGTAAAGACTTAATTTTGGGTTTGGAAGGTAAATGTCTCAAAAGCAGCTATAATTCACCTTCCTATGGCAATTTTCTCAAATCCATGACTGAAGGAATTTACACCCAAATGAACAACTTTCGGGACTTTTAAGTTCAACAAATTCATTGCACGTGACTAAAAATTTAACCTGTTTTGCATCTTACCATCCTAGTGAATTCAGATCAACAAAGAGAGAAGAGAGAATACACGTAACAAGGACCAACCGACTCATTCTGTCGTAATTCTCCTCAGTTCCTTACAAGAAAAAAAAGTCGCCCCCAAATTTATGGGCTAATTTTATAGTCTGTTTAACATATGACCCTAGTATTATTTGGCCAAATAAAAATAAGAGCCATTATTATTTAAATAAGCCTCTTTTTTTTGGTGGGGGGGGGGGGGGGGGGAGGAGCGGGGGGAGGGGGGGAAGTCGGCACATCTGTTGACGCCTTCCATAAAGTCGGTACCCATGTGAAGTCGCCAGAGCTGCTACCTGAGAGATAATTGTGGTGTCTACATATATACTTTACTTTTAACAAAGGCGTCGCCCAAAACCAAAAAATGCACTCAATCAGATTAGCCCCAAGGGACGTAATTTTTCATTTAATTCTGAGAATGCTGTGCTAATGCCATGGAATTCCAGGCTGGTAAGCTTGCATTGTGTCATCAGGACATCAGCTGTCCTTTTTGTGACTGCATCGCTCACTAGTTCTAGAAAGGAGAGGGTAGTGGGAGAGAAGGAATGACAGGCCTATCATTTTGAGCCTTGTATATATATATATATATATATATATATATATATATATATATATATATATATATATATATATATATATATATATATATATATATATATATATATATATATATATATATATATATATATATATATATATATATATATATATATATATATATGAAACAAAAGGATGAGCAAAAGAAACACATGTTTGGATTAAACAAATAAACAAATGTCGCATTTCTTTTGCTTTTTAGTATATTATTTCATGTTAAGATGAAAGATGGTTTCAATCTTATTTCCCCGTTGAAAACGGCAACATTCACTCTCGTCGGCGGATCACCCACCTGAAGGTCTCATAGCGAATGTTCGCCAAACTGTGGGACGCGGCCAGCCCGGGTGGACTGTCGTGACATATCCCACCCATGCTTTGTGCTTTCGTAATACCCGGCCCACGTTAATAATAATAATAATAATAATAATAATTATGGCGCCTAACCTCAGGTAGAGAGCTAGGCGCCTTACAAATTTCAAAAATACAATTACAAAAACTGTACACAGTATTACACACACACACACACATACACACACACACATACACACACACACACACACACACACACACACACACACACACACACACACACACACACACACACACACACACATGCCAGCACATGCCAGGCACCACAGCAAAACTACAACAGAATCCTCAGCAGTCATTGTTAATCGGGTTGGGTAATGGAGTTGGAAAAAGTGTTACGGAGACGGTCGATTTCGCAACGATCATACCACGCGGCCTGTGGAAACACGGATATAAATTAGGTCAGCAAGAGGTGTACATTCTCATGAGCCCCCACAGAAGCGGGGGGCCGCGCAGATCTATGCCTTGGTTGGTCAGGAAGTGTTGTGCCGCCTGGCAGTGGAGTTGGTTAACAGACAGCTTTTGTTTGGCCAAGGCTGTCTGTTGTGCAGCCGCCGAGCACACTAACTTGACTAACCCTTTGCGCGTCCGTATCGTTTTTTGTCGCGACGATTGTTGTAGGAATCATTCGCGACAAAAACCGATACGGACACGCAGAGGGTTAATCGACTCAGTTGCACGAGTGAGCTTAGTCCTGCGCCAGCCACTCTGCAACAGTTTTACTGACACGTCGACTTGGCAGTCAACTCTTTGGTCTGGACTGATTGTAGATCTTGCTTCTCAGGGACTAACGAGAATGTGCGCATCCGCAGTGCAGACTATGGCTATATGGGTGTTGAGCCTTTGGCCGTATGGGCAAACACGAAGCGCAGTCAAAGCGAAAGGTAGTCTAACCCTTTGGGTGTCCATAGCGGTTTTAGTCGCGATGATTCATGAAGGAATCATCGCGACTAAAACCCCTACGCACACCCAAAGGGCTAAACCGAGTTACTGACAGGTGTGTTACCCGAGCATGCCGCCGTCAGGTGAAGCTGACCAAACGAAAGCTGTAATACTGAACTGTATGTGTGTCAGTATTATTGAGGTTTCCTTTGAGACGAACGACTCCCAACAACGAGCAAGAGTAAAATCACAGCGCAGAATATCAGCTTGGACCATAAGCATAGACAACACCCCAAACATCCCCAAGAGGCACAGATGCTCATGAACAACCAGGGCTCATGAGGATCTATGCCTCTTGGAGATGTTTGGAGTGTTGTCTATGCTGATGGCAGGCTACAGGTTGGTTGTCGTCAGGTAGTCGTTAAATTAGTTTCAAACGAAACCTCACTACTGTGTAGTTTAATTCATGCGGAGGAAACTGATGCGCGACTGACTGTTACTCGGAGTGGAAAATGCAGTTTAGCAACTGTTTGTGGTGTTTTCCCATAAAAGTAAGTGTATCAGATTTTCATTAATTTTGTACAGAAGTAAGGTGAATTGTTTTTTTGTTTTTTCTCTCAATCTAATTTGTATTTAAACATAAACAAATAAGAACAGAAAAAGCTGTGAAAGCTAACTTTGTTTTTTTTCTTTTTTGTATTCCGCAAGAGCACATCGCGCGGAGCGATTATGTCACATAACATTAACTCATTCAGCCCTGACGCCCTACAGCAGGAGATGGTTCAACCATGATAATTCAAGGGTAGTGCCAGATTAGCTTGGCGCCTGTCGGCGCCAAGCTTATCTCGCACTGGCCTTGAATTATCATGGTCGATTCATCTCCTGCAAATGGTGCATAGTCATTAGATGACGCCTCCAAAATTGGAGAAATACGGCCTTCGGGTTGGATGAGTTAACGCCTTCACTGCCGAGAAAAATGGAACACCTCCCAACTGCGAGAAGCGTGGATCCACACGAGCCCCCTCAGTTGCAGGGGTTTATGTGAATCTATGCCTCTTGCTGACATCAGTTTGTATCCATGTTCTTCTGACGGATGTGGCTTTTGGTCGCTGAATGTACCAAAAGATTTTAGATATAGCATAAGCGTCCAGTGGCAGGGAAGTGGTCAATGCATGGCCGGCATTTGACATCGTAGTAGGAGGAAGAGGCGGAGTGGGAACGAGTACCGTACACCCGAGTTTCGTAGAATCGTACACGGTCATACTGCTTGCAGTAAATCACTGGTCTGCCGAACTATGATTACTGAATTGTTTTGTATTTCAGTGAATGTTTGTTGTGGAAAGTAATAATGTGAAGAAATAAATCGATAGTGTAAAATTTAGTTCAGTAACCTGTTTTATGTATTGGCTGGCATAGTTTATATACTCACAAACCAGCGCTAGCCTCACCTATCTGGTTTGTGAGTATTCTATAACTCAAAGCAAAATTTGTATCGTTACATTGCTGTGTATTCTCTTGAGCATCTACTGTGGGATTTCAGGGTATTTACCGGACCACATTTAGTAGTGCACCTTCTTGTTTGTGTACTGTGTGTGTTTCTCCTGCCTACTTCCTAAGTTCCAGAAAAAGACGCGGGTTAAAGGCTTGATCTGATGCATCCTTTTTTAGGGACGTATATGATCGTCTCAAGTTGTTCTTCACCCTCGTATTTTTCTGTGGGCTGGCGATAGTTGGACTACGTAATCTTTTCTTGAACTAATTCAGCCCCAACACACCACAGCAAGACATGGATCGAGCTTGATAGTTCAAGGGTGGTGCCAGAATAGCTTGGCGCCCTATGGGTGCCAAGCTATTTTGGCACCATCCTTGAGCTATCATGCTCGATCTGTCTCTACAATTGTAATACAGTCGTTCAGAGGGCAACTTCAAAATTTGGGGATTTCGGTCCAGGGGCAGAATGTGTTAATCTTTTCGTAATCCTTTCTTTGGTGGACTGGGAGACCGTGCTATTTTGCTTATTTTGGGGAAGGTGAAAAATCACACTAAAAAGTGCCCTTTCAAGTGCAAAAGGGCCTATTTCCTTCTCGTCCCAGTACTTTTCACTTGATGTCGCGCCAAACACAATTTTCCTCCCCAGGCAAACGTTTAGTAGTAATACTAATAGTAGTAGTATGTGTGAGGACAAAATAGGCCGTGAGGCCTTTGCAAATGTCCTTTCTTTCTTTAATTACTTTATAGGTCTGTTATGCATGCAAACTTTCCTAAAATCATTCATCATAGCAATAGAAAATCTCTTTAATTTTTGGTAATTCGTCCAGCTGGTTTTTAAAATAATTTATATTAGGTGCTTTAAAAAAAAAACTGATAACTCATTCCAGACAATGGCAACTCTGTCAGAAAAAAAAAAACTTCCGCAGGTTAGTGTTGCAATGCCGTACACAGATTTTCCCTTCAGAGTTTCGGGTTCTGTCACAAAATGGTGCTGCCAAAAAAGTCGTTCCAATTTAGGTCGTCGATGCCATTATAAATTTAAAAAACTTGGATTAAGTCTCCACGTATTCTACATCCACGTAAGGAGTGTAGTCCAAAGTATTTGATTCTGTCTAAGTAAGTCATATTTCAACATTCTTTAACCAGCTTTGTTGCTCGTCTCTGTACCCTTTCGAGTACAACCGATTGTCTCTTTAAACCTGGGTACCTGTTACGTGGTGGAGTTGTAGTCGAAGTATGATAAACACACCATACGCACGCACGTAAGGTTCTTTAAAATAAACCTCGTTCAGCTGCAATCCGTCACACGTGGCTTAAGGATGTAGACAATACTGGAGTAACAGTTCCAACAATATTTAATTCAGCGATGCGATATCCACACAGTGCAATTCCAAATGCACAAATACTGATACAAAGTCTCTTCTGCAATGTCCACACTGCGACACAAAGTTTCTCAAACACAGCGTCTCTCCCAATAAACTACGTGTCTCTACAACTGACAAAGCAAGACAATGTACCGAACGCGCTTTCCCAGCGCCCTCCTTATAAATACTACCAAATTCCAGAATCGTCTACGGAAATCATACAACGCAACCAATCAGAACGAAACACGCAGCCGAAGCTCATTAAAATAAACTTTCCAGAAAAACTATAACAGGCTACAAAAACTCGGCTGCTCACTTCAGCTCTAAATTCTAGCGTATAATTAAGACACATAAAAGTATGGTAACCCTATCACCACGTACTATGATAGCTCTAAAAGGTACGAGAACATTCCCAAAACAAAATAAAGGCTGCTCAATTCACACGCACAGAAAAACAAAAAGTAGCGAAATGTCGCGAAGTGTAGCCAACTACCCGACGTGACACTTACGATGTCACTAGACAGTGCGACCTTTCTATAACGTTCCGGACTAAACTCAACAAAAACGAAATCGGCTCTACGCACGAACAAAAGAAAATCTTACTAAAAAGGCACGTGAATCGTAACCGTGATAGCTCAAATAAACATCGGATCGTTACCTACGATCAACACACGCACGCTCTCACAGGACAACACAACCACAATCGTAACAGTACCATACAGTGTTTTGCATATTCTAAATGTGGTCTGACTAGTGATTTATATTGTTTACTAAAATGTCTTTATCCAAATAATTAAAGGCTCTCTTAACTACTCCAACCAGTTTGTTGGCCTTATTGATACAGTTCTGAATATGGGGGTCAAAAGATAGAACTTTATCGAAAGCAACACCTAAGTCGCTTTCCTCCTCACAAGATACAGCCTTTGTAATATACTGTTAACTTTCATCCAGTAATCATGTTCAGGAATGTTTCTTTTTAGCATGCAAGACCTTGCATTTCTCTACATTAAAATGCAAGTCCCATGTGTCGGACCACCCTTGCAAGTGATCCAAATCATACTGCAACACGTCTTTATTGCTCGATTCATTATAGATTTTAGTATCGTCTGCGAATATTTTGCACATGCTATTAACACAGTCTGGCAAGTCATTTATAAATATAGCAAATAATACAGGTCCTAGGATGCTTCCTTGATGTATACAGCTCAGCACCTTTTTTTTTGTGTCTGATATTGCCTTTCCAACCTTCACCACTTGTTCTCTTTCACGTAAGAAACTTCTTATCCAGTTGGAAATGTTTCCACATACACCATAGACCTCTAGCTTCCGAAGATGCCTTTCACGAGGAACAGTGTCAAATGCTTTTCTAAAGTCTGAGTATACGATGTCAACCGTTCTTTTGTTGTCAAGAAATGAAGTTAAATCATTCATAACCTGTAGTAATTGAGTAACACATGGTCGTTTCTTTCTGAAACCATGTTGGCATTCAGTGTACATATTATTCACAGTAAAATGATTAATGATCTCGTCTCGGACTATAGACTCTAAACTTTACATACTATACACGTTAAACTTACTGGTCTGTAGTTTCCTGCATCTGACCTAGAACCTTTTTTTTTTAAATAGCAGTTAGCTCTGTGGTTCGCCAATCTTGTGGTACAATACCTGATTTAAGGGAAAATTTAAATAAAGTGCAAAGTGGTTCTGCCAACTCATTACACAACTCTTGTAAAACTCTGAGAGGGATACAGTCTGGACCGTGAGCTTTGGAACGATTTAATTCTTTAAATTTTTTCTTGACAATATCAGGAATTATTATATCTGTTATAGTGCACCCAGTTCGATTTTGAGCCTCTATCAAGCAATGGAACATTACTCAAATTCTCTTCCACTAATACACTTGAAAAAAAATTATTCAAGGTTGCTGCCTTTACATGCTCTGTTACAACAAGGGTGCCATCTTCTTTTGTAAGTGCATTTATTCCAGAATTATATTTAGTTTGTTCCTGTACATACTTCCAAATATTTTGGGGTTCATTTCACATTTATCTGCAACATTTGTTTCATGTAATTTTGTATTACGTTTTATTAATTTATTACAGTAGTTTCTTAAGATAATATAGCTTTGATAATCTGTATCTTCTTTAGTTTGAAGATATCTTTCATATAACTTATGCTTCTTTTTAATTATTCCTTAAGTTCCCTTATTCATCCAAGATGGTGTAGTATTTTTAATGTGATTTACTCTTCACTTTTGGGATGTGCAACTCCATACCTTTCAAAATCGAAGACTTAATTAATGCCCAGAATGTTTCCACTCAGCAATTTTCACGTTTAGTAGTTGTAAAGTCTATATTTGCAATATGTGTTCTCAGACTATCATAGTCTCCCTTTCCAAGGTTAAAGGAATATTTATTACTCTGCGTGACCTTTACCTTAGGGACATACAGCTGGAAGAATAAAACATCGTGGTCACTCTTACCAATGGGATCCAAGTGTTGAATATCTGAAATTAGCAACTCGTCATTTACTAAGATTAGGTCATCTAATGTTGACCTCTGACCTTGCCTATGTCTTATTGGATTTTTCACTATCTGAATCTGGAAGGCGTCCCTTATGCACTCAACAATTTGATTATTTTTCTCATCTGTCCAGGAGCCATCTCATCCTGCATATGGGAAATTAAAATCTCCGAAAACGCAAATTTTGTCATATGCTTGTATCTCCTCAGATCGTAAAAGTTGTAATAATAGATTTGTTTTCAATTGTTGAGCTGGGGCTTCTATACACAAAGATATTTTTTCACCAGAAGCACTCACAAAATAGCACCACAAGCTCTCTTCAAACGTACTATTATTCAATGTTTTACATTCTTGAGCATTTAACTCTTTGTTAAAGTAAAGAGTAACTCCTCTCTTAGGGTTTGTGTTAAAAAACATATCATAATTTGGTAATGTGTATTCTGAATCCAATGGGGTATAGATCTGATTTTTAGCTTTTACTTCAGTAAGACCAATGATGTCAGGCTTTATGTCATCAATCCTTATTAAAATTTCACTCTTTTTATTTAACAGATAATCGACATTACTGTATATGACGGTGCAAAAACTGGAATCAATTGAAGAAAAAACAAGATGGGATGAACCATAACCCACAAAGTCCCTTCGATATAAGAGCTGTCCTCGCTGTCAATGGTCTCTACCTTTTGACTTTGACCTGATTTTGATGTTGAATTATCTCCTATTGGAAAAGTATCGCAGATTTGCCAATGCGTCAGTGAGTTCTATAAAGTGCGCAGGGCATACGCGTCATTGATTTGTCAAACGTCATTTGTCATGACATAAGTTTTAGTCTTTACGTAATTTTATTTTAATTTTTACGTGATATGAGTTTCAAGTTTGCTTCATAGGCTTGACAAAATGGTGTCAAAACTAGAACTTCACGGTACAATTTCAGTCTTGCTATAATTTGTGTGAAAGCAGGTTGACTTTACCTAGCTACATGATATACTAAGTACACGGGTCACCTGAATGCTCATCTGAAAACGAGTCGATGTGTATATGCCTGTTAGTGCGTGCGTGCGCGCGCGCTCCAAACATCTCCAAGAGGCATAGATTCTCATGCGTCTGGAGGGCGCATGAGGATCTTTTCCTCATGGAGATGCGCGCATGTTGGTGAGAGAGAGAGAGAGAGAGAGAGAGAGAGAGAGAGAGAGAGAGAGGAGAGAGAGAGAGAGAGAGCACGCGCGCGAGAGAGAATGACGTCATATTTAGAGTATTATGTCAGTGTCTGCGTGGTGACAGAGTTACCTCTTTTACGTCACAGCCACTGTCTGATTTTCTCTAGAAGTAAAATATTTTTTAGTGTTTTAATTCTTTTCTGAAAAGAATTAATTTGTACTAAAGAAGTTGAAAGGATACAAAGCTGGCTAAGGAACTCATCCAATGTCTTTCTCCAAACTAGCTATATGCAAAAGTGCAAGTAAATATGACAAGAATTACGGGCTCTAATCTGGGTCAACCGACTTCCTATAAACGGTTGTTTATGTCTTCAATGAGACATTCAAATACAATATGCTCGGAGGCTCTCTTAGACACCCACTTAAGAAAGTATTTCGCCAAGTTTCAAGCTTGTGTGTACAGAAATATCGGAGATTCTCTTGTTTACATACGTACGCACACACCGCATACATACATACATACATACATACATACATACGCACATACATACATACGGCGCTTCGCGCCAAATGTATGTTCAGCAGCGAGGTTAGCGTAACTAGACGTGACGTAATTTGTATCTTGATACTTCAATTGTTAGAGGTTTAGCCTGCCCGCCTTTGATTTGACATCATGGACATGCTATTAAATTCGCCCCGCCACCGCGACCCGTCCTAAAAAGTCCCTCCTATAAATAGAAGGGACATAAAAACAAGACAATGCGCAAGTGGAAAGATGACAAGACAAAGAGGAATCTGAAGTTGACGAAACTGAATGTCTAGTATCGTTTTCAGTATATGTATAATTATTTATAATTGAAGGTTTTTGTGTGTGGGCTGTCATACTATCAATTGTCTACCCCTGCTTGCGCAGCAGAAGCATCCTGTTGTGATGCAGTAGCACCACCAACTCTGGTTTTTCTGCTGACAATCTTCAAGGCTCTGTAGTCTATCATCAAATTTTCATCCCCTCCCTTCTCTCTCTCCCTCTCCCTCTCTCTCTCTCTCTCCCCTCCCTTAGTTCCTTAATTTTTCTCTTTGCTTGGGGGTACTGTCATGATTGATATAAATGCGTGTATTTGGGGGTTTGTTTTTATTCAGATAAAAAATCCCCTTCAACATCTTCTTCTTGGTTTCCTCAGTCTTCACCACCAGTCTCAACAGTCTTGGTCTGACATTTTGTCCTATTTTAAAGGTCCCCAACCTGACTGGGCTATCTATCTCATATGTATCCACATCTGGCATCTTTCTTGCCAGATATCGCACCCTCTCTGTCATCTCTCATCTTTTCCTCTGCTGTCTCTCTATCACTCTCATTCAGATTCGCCACAATTGTGTTCAACTTTCTCTTTCCTCTTTCTTCTGCTACCTGCATATTCCTTAACTTGTTGTTCAATGGTCTCATCAAACCTTTTGTCAATGTTTTCTTTCTTATACACACTTTTCAAATATTCCAGTCTGTCAGTCATAGTTCTTAGCAGCTGAAAGATGCCATCCAGCTTGGCCTCAGTTTGAGACTTGACAATTACCTTTCTGTCCCTGCAAGGTTTACAAGTCCACTGCAGTAGCTTTGAACCCCTGCAAGCATTGAACTGTGCTGTGGACAAACCACAGCACGACTTGTTACGATTGTGGTTGTGTTATCCTGTGAGAGCGTGCGTGTGTAACGTAGGTAACGATCTGTTTATTTGAGCTTTCACGGTTACGTTTCACGTGTTTTGGTTTTTTTAGTAAGATTTTCTTTTGTTCGTGAGTAGAGCCGATTTCGTTTTGTCAAGTTTAGTCCGGAACGTTTTAGAAAGGTCGCCCTGTCTAGTGACATCGTAAGTGTCACGTCGGGTAGTTGGCATCGCAACATTTTCGCTACTTTTTGTTTTCCTGTGCGCGTGAATTGAGCAGCTTTTATTTTGTTTTGGGAATGTTCTCGTACCTTTTTGAGCTATCATGGAACGTGGTGATAGGGATACCATACTTTTATGTGTCTTAATTATACGCTAGAATTTAGAGCTGAAGTTAGCAGCCGAGTTTTTGTAGCCTGTTATAGTTTTTCTGGAAAGTTTATTTTAATGAGCTTCGGCTGCGTGTTTCGTTCTGATTGGTTGAGTTGTATGTTTTCCGTGGACGATTCTAGATTTTTGTAGTATTTATAAGGAGGGCGCTGGGATTGATTGATTGTACATTGCTTAGCGTCCCGACAGCAACAAGGCTTTCTCAGGACGTGCCTGCACTGCTTGTGAAAAAAAATAAACAAACAGAACATTGAATGTATGTCGCCAGCCGGTCAAATACATTAAATAAACCTAACACACGGGCCTAAATAAAGCTAAGACCACCTAGCAACACACATCCAATATCAAGAGCTACAGGCAGTGCAGACAGTAGGCAGAGTTTTAAAAAGGCAAATACAGGTGAATGGACAAAGGGTAGACAGAAACACATGCCCCAGAATAGAGAGAAAAACCCACCCTGTGGGGCTGACCAGGGTGACCCTGGGAACTAAAAAATACCTAACCCCACCCAAGTCCCGCAGGGCAGACCCGGGTGGGGGCGAGGGCGCTGGGAAAGCCCGTTCGTACATTGTCTTGCTTTGTCAGTTGTAGAGACACATAGTTTATTGCGAGAGACGCTGTGTATGAGAAACTTTGTGTCGCAGTGTGGACATTGCAGAAGAGACTTTGTATCAGTAGTTTATGCATTTGAAAGTGCATTACTGTGTGGATATCGCATCGCTGAATTAAATATTGTTGGAACTGTTACTCCAGTATTGTCTACATCCTTAAGCCACGTGTGACGGATTGCAGCTGAACGAGGTTTATTTTAAAGAACTCTACGTGTGTGCGCTTGGTGTAGTTTTCATTTCTACGACCAAAATTCTACCACGTAACACTTGTAGCAAAATTCTTTGCACAAAAAGCACTGGATGCTAGCATCTCCTTGACTATCATCAATCGCATTTTCACATGACAGACACAACCAGGGCGCCTGCATGCCTTTTTGCGTTTTGCTATTGCCGCTTGAAATGTGGTTTTCTCTCATTCTGTGACATCGTGAAAAAGTACCTTTCGTGTGCCTGAAGTATGAAGTAAGTAAGCACACAACAAGAAAATATACAGAATATGATCCAACTTACCTTCGAGGTGGTTATGTTAGTCAGTGAAAACGTTTGTAAGTGAAACAAGTGCAAAGGACCCGGAAAGTTTGTCCTAACAGACGACGGAACACAGTGCAGTCAATGAGAGGTGTGAGCAATCCCCAAAGACCAGGTGGACGATGATAACTAGCAAAACTATTCCTGTGGAATGTTATTCCCCAGGACACAATGGCGCAATCCAGCCTTTCTAACACAATTTTTGCTTTTAGGTACTGCTGTAAAACACATATAACACCAAAACTGTTCTCATTTCACAAAAACAGCAGCCATCTTGCGCATGCGCAGACCCACAACAATTGGTCTGACTTTGTCCATTAAATTTTTTTTTTTTTTTTTGGGGGGAGTGTTTTTTGTGTGTGTTTTTGTTTTTCTTTTGTTTAAAGATGCTATACAATCAATTACACAAACTCCGTTCATGGTTTGAAGTGCTGGCTTCTTCTTCTGAATGTTGTCCACCGGTAAACATCAAGCCAAGTGACTGTAGCAGCAGCATGAGTTTGACGCCGGCGAATATCTGGGTTAATGTATTGACTATCGTTTCTGTAAACTTACTGTTCTGCGTGTTCGCGATGGATTTGTGGTTTTTGCTCAAAAGCTATCGCGTTTCGCGGTTACCAAGGCCCACGTCATTCAGGCAAAGTGCGGTGCGTTCAGCTGTTTTGACAGCAGTATGCCGCACTCACGTTCAGCGCCAACAGCGGTATAATTGGATTGACCACGTTGGCCAGTCAATGGTGGCAGTACGATAGTCCAAAGGGTATTATTGCCTGATCATTTGAGCTTGGCGTTTTACTATAAAGTTAAGGGTATATGTTATTGTGTAGCAAATCCCAAGACGCAATGTCCATTCGACGTGCTTGATTAGGTTTAGCTCTTTTCCACAAGAAAACGGTAAAGCCCAACTAGCTTTGTGCATTTCCATATTGGTAGTGCTTAACTGTTGACCTGACTATGGGCCGCATATCATAGTTTACAGTCAGCTCAAAGCAAGCACGACCCTTGACCGATTTTCCAGTCAATGTATTTTTACATATGGTAATAAAGTTTTATCTTATCTTATCTTATCTTATAATAATTACGGTATTTATAATGCGCTTATCTTATAATAATTATAACTCTAAGCGCGCACTCACAACTCGCGCACACATGCGCACGCTTTTGACAATGACTCACGTACCACAAATACATTACAACAGTCAGCTTGTGATGTTATAGTGCCTAGAACTGTTGAAAGGTGAGTTTTGAGGGCGGACTGGAAGGAGGAGAGAGAGTGTTTCTGACGGAGAGAGAGTGGGAGAGTGTTCCAGGTGGATGGCCGGTGAGACGGAGAAGGAGCGGGGGCCGAAAGTGCTGAGTTTGGTGCGGGGGATGTGGAGGCGGAGAGGGTCGGAGGCGGAGCGGAGGGAGCGGGAAGGAGTGTAGGGGTGAAGTAGGTTGGAGAGATAGGCAGGAGCGTAGTTGTTGAGGGATTTGTAGCAGAGAGACAGAATCTTGTATTGGATGCGTTGGCGTTGTCAGCCCTGACTTCAACAGGCCCCCTTCGAATACTGCGATGATAACTGTGATTATAACTGTCGACAAATTAAGATAACACATCCACATAACGCCGAGTGTTGTTAAAAGTAAAATACCGCCAGAGTCTTTCTTTCAAAGTACGATTACATCTTTCGACGATCAGTGCTTTAATATCTTCGTTTTATATTAAAAAAAATTAAATGTACCTTATGCTTCCTTAAAAATTGTTGAAAAACACGGTTCGTAAATTCAGTTCCTTTATCTGTGTAGTTTTAAAGGCTTCCGCCCATCTGTATCGAAGATCAGCTCAAAAGCTTTCGTCAGTGAGGCACCTGTCTTATTCTTTAAAGGTACAACCCACGCGTATTTGCTAAACACGTCAATACAGGTCAACAAAAAGACCCATCGTTGTCTTTCTTTAATTTTTGTAAATCGATCAGGTCGGCTTGCCACTGGTGATCGATTCCCCCTACAATAATACGACGACGTGAAAATCTATGTCTAACGTTTTTGTGTAATGTGTACGTAATACGATTACATTACACAAACCTGTTAGACATCGATTTTCACGTAAAGTAACGTATCTTGATGAGACAACCACTGTTGTATATCACGGCGGCGTTTTACTTTAGATACAGCTCTTTTTAAACTTTGCGCACCGCCAAAACTACCAGGACGTTTAGGATTATAGTACAGCTGCCTCAACACTGTCTAACGTTTTAGACATTTAGTCAAACAACGCCTCCCAGTGAATACGCGGAGATGTTTTCTTTGGTAAGTCAGACGATGTTGAGTGCGATTTTTCGATAGGTGATTCCTATCTATTGCGGCGACGAACACGACGAATGGTAGGTCGTGACGATCGTTCTGCTGGGGTCATAAATGAAGACGAAGCTAGTGTTGAAACATCTTTTAAAGAGTCATACTCGTTTCCCAGTAATCCAAACGTTTCACGCCGCCAACAATTTCACGAGGTACGTTGGCGAGTTTCAGAGCACGAGCAAAAACATTCCAACCCTGTGGAGTCTGTACTTTTTTCTAGCACGCAAGACATCATTTACTAAATCAGACATGTTTGTACCCTCCATAGTTACACCTCCGTATACTAATTGTCCTCTTTCATCCCAGTCAAATCAGAATCCTCTTTAAGATGATCTAAAAGTAAACGAGCTTTCTTATGCATCGTTTTGGGGACGCTGGCGAAAACCGTGCACGGTTTTCCAGCCTTTCTATGCGAGAGTCAGGTGCCGGTGTAATAAGTACCGGAGGTCGTGAAGTTGTTGTCTCTGGAGAAATGTGTTCTACTTTACCGATCGGTTTTTGTCGGTAATCGTCACTAAAATGTCTGTAGCGATGCAAAGCTTGTTCGTACTGTCTTGCTCTTTCAGAAGGCGAAAGTTTTTCATCTTGTAAAACCTGCGTCATTTCCTGATCCAGGTAAAAAATATTACGTCCTAAAATATCAGTCACTGGAGTTTTGGGTTCTTGGTGTTGTTGTTGAGCGATTGACCCATTCGGGATCTAATAAAATCATTTTAACGTCCAAACAAAACTTGACCTAGCACACATAAAACAGGTCCTAAAACTGCACCGAGAAACCCGCCCTTTTGCAAAAGAACTTTTCGACATATAAAAGATTTTTTTTTTACCCGCCAAAGCTCGAAGCGCCTGTTTATGTGGTCGAAGTTTCTCTTTCTGACATGGCGTCAGCTGCACATGGTTGACTGGTTGGTTTACATTGCTTAACGTCCCGACAGCAACAAGACTTTCTCAGGACGTGCCTGCACTGCTTGTGAACAAAAAACTAACAGAATATTGAATGTATGTCGCCAGCCGGTCTAATACGCTAAATAAACCTAACTAGACCATTTAGCAACATACATCCAATATCAAGAGCTACAGGCAGCGCAGACAGTAGGGAGAGTTTAAAAAAGGAAAATACAGGTGAATGTACCATGGGTAGACAGAAACACATGCCCCAGAATAGAAGGGAAAACCCACCCTGTGGGGCTGACCAGGGTGACCATGGGAACTAAAAAGTAGTTAACCCCACCCAAGTCCCCCATGGCAGACCCGGGTGGGGGAGCTGCACGCGGCCTTTTAAGATGTTTAGAGAACACTCACACAACGTTTGAATTAATTCACGATCACCCAAATGAACTATAGCTTTCACGACATCCGGTTTAGCTTTAGACACAAATTTCACCAACCCGGCGTTGCGTTTGAGGCGTGCACTCATTTTTGCACGTACACCTTCGGGTGAAAAAAATATCCGTTCGCAGGCGCAGGTGTTCCGGTGTTTCTTGTCTAAGATCAATCAACAAATAACCGTGACTTTTGGAGACCGCGTCTTTGTATGGTTCCAACATGTAACGTGTTTTCCAGGGTACATTTGTTTTGCCAGCGCTGTTGTTTGAGACGCATCACGCGGATTTTTAAATACCAAGAAATAATGACTATTTAAACTAATTGTTTGGTGTTCTGTATTTTTACCAAATAAATTTTGCACGATGTATACGATGGAAATGTTTAAGTGATGGCTTCCATAGCCATACACAAAAATGTATAGACTCCGCGATGTGGATCCGTGAATGCTACAGATAGGACGCACCGTCGCACATTACCTCCTCCTGACCGACTACAGGTTATCGCACCCGCGGAAAAGATTACCTCCTCCAAAATTACCCCTATTCCCCCTCCTTTAATTACGTTAACCTAGAGCTACATTGACCCTACTATCATCTATAACTACTATCACCGTTAATTCGGGCGGACCGTCGGGGGCTCTTCCTCCCCCTCCACTTTGGTATCAGTTTCAGCCCACTTAATCAAATTTCAAATACAAACGATTTTGAATTTCCAAAAACTACAGTAGCTCGCTTGAGCTTGCCCTTAGCACCACGTGAATGTTCTGTGTTTATGTACAGTGTGTGAGTGAATGCGCGTGATTCACGTGAGCGTGCTTGTTGGGTTCAGTTCGCGGCGGCGCTTTGAGCCGATTTTCAATTGGGATAAAGCGCCTATTTAATGCGCTTATTATTATTATAAGACACAGATTGATCTATATCTATTATTACGACAGACCCAACCACACGCTAAAAAAATGATCATAATCATGCGCCCCCAATTAGTGAGGGATGAAACCTCGAGTACTATACTACTCATCAGGTATCGCTGTAGCAAGTTTGGGTTTGAAGTTGTGAATAGTAATTGAGAAAAAACATCTTTTGTCAAAATAAAGCAATTTTTGACCTATTTCTTGAGCTCTTGTGACCATTGACCTTTTCGAGGGATAAACCAAATTAGTGTGCGTATAAGGTCTTACGTATCTTTGTACCAAGTTTGGGCTTGAAGTTGTGAATAGTATTTGAGAAAAAAATAGATTATGTCCAAAATAGCTATTTTCCTGATCCCCTATGACCTTGACCTTTGTGAGAGGTCACTGAATTGGTATGTTTAGGTCTTGCCACAAAGTATCCTTGGGCCAAGTTTGAAGACTGTAGCTTGAATAGTGTCCGAGAAAATGCCAACGTTAAAGTTTACCACGGACGACGGAGGACGGACGACCACTGGCCCAGAACATAGACTCACATTTGCTTCGCCAAAAATTACTTAGCAGGCAAAGAGTTAACTCATTCTACCCGAGACACACCACAGCAAGATAAGGATCGACCATGATAGTTCAAGGGTGATGCCAGAATAGCTTGGCGCCTATGGGCGCCAAGCTATTCAGGCATCACCCTTGAACTATCATGGTCGATCTGTGTCCTGCACTGCAATGCGGTCTTCCGAGGACAACGGCAAAATTGTGGGAGTTCGGTGTTGGGGTACAATGAGTTAATAAGTCCAAGTCTGTCTGTGCTGCAGTCGAGTGTTTCAGAGACCAGTGCAGACATTTACAATCGGTGTACTGCTTTGTTATTCTGTTTTCAGTATATGTCATACCTGCGAAGAATGAGGGTTTCTAGCAGTCAGCTATTTGTTTGCGGGGTCTTTGCATTTCTCGCGGGCTGTGCTACGTGGTTTCTGGTAAGTCTGTATGTTGATTGCTACCTTTGTGTTAACTCGTTTAGCACTACACCAGAAGATGGATCGACCATGATAATTCAAAGGTAGCGACAGATTAGCTTGCCGCCTGCAGGCGCCAAGATAACCTGGCACTCGCCTTGAATTTTCACAGTCGATCCATCCTATAACCGACACCCAGTCGTTATGTGACACCTCCAAATTTGTGTTAGCGATTTGTGCATGTAGCCATTGGCACTGCATGTACAAGGGGTTTAATTTCTTTTAATTTGATTTGTTCGATTCATTTCCTTCGGTTATTTCTCGTTCTTTATTGTGCCTTTACTGAACCGTTAGTTAGTTATTTGGGTTTAACGCCGAGCAGGCAACTAAGGCCATCTCACGGCGGGAAGGGTAAAAATCTGGTCAGCCAGAGGCTAAAAGAAAGGTCTTAAGACATGTAAATATACCTTAAAAATATGTCAGGCTAAAATGTCGCACAGGTCTTTAAAGAAAACGTCGGAAGACTCTCAAAAAGGTCAAAATAATAGAAACATCATAATCTATAAACGCTCAAATCTTATTAAAAATATGGCACTCTCAGAAAACTGAAGATCTTGTCCGGGGGCACATCCCGGAACAAAACCTTCAAGGAGTCTGCTGTGAAATGTTTATACCTTGTGTCGATTAGATCAGCACAAAACAAAAAGTGTTGAACAGAGTACTGCTCGTCGCAGGCATAACACCATGGACGCTCCTCCTGTTTAAGTAAATAAGAGTGCGTAACATACGTGTGGCCGATGTGGAGCCGAGCCAGGACAGTCTCCTCACGGCGGCTGCCGCAGCGATAAGGTAGACCGTCGGACAACTTAGGAAGGGCTTCATGCAGCTTGTTAGCTTCCTCTTTGTCCCACTCGGACTGCCACTCACGGGCTATGTACGCACTAGCCACATGTCTAAAATCACCATAAACAGTGTGTGTCAGGGACAGGGTCATTGCGGGCATCGTTGGCAGCAGAATCTGCGATCCTGTTGCCTTCGATGCCCACATGCCCTGGCACCCAAATAAAAAATGATATCATAATATTCCTTCATCAAGTCCGCGTGGAGCTCTCTGATCTGCACCAGCAGTGGGTGGTCATTTCCCGTGCCCTGAAGGGCCTGCAGGGCAGAAAGAGAGTCAGACAGAATCAGGAAGTTCCTTTCTCTAGATCGATAAGCATGCTTGAGTGCCAGCAGAACCGCCTGCAGTTCCGCACTAAATACAGATGAGTGGTCTGGGAGGCGGTGCTTAAATGGGCGTCTAGGATGGCGAGAGGATACTGCGGCCGCAACCACTCTCCCATCCTCAGACTTTGACCCATCGGTATAGATGCGACAATAGCCAGGAAAAATAGAAAGCAGTTCATCGAGGCTCTGTTGGTATATGGCTGGTGGAGTAGAGTCTTTCTTGTGGGCAGTCAAGTCCAGCAAGATGTCATGAACTGGTAAGAGCCAAGGTGGAGTGATGTGTTGCAGGGATTCCGAAACTCTGTCCAGGTCCAATCCGGCCGCCTGCAGATGAGGTCGGACACGGAAAGAAAGTGGACGGACAGCTCCCGGATGGGTATCGTAAATCTCTGCAAACGATGGTTTAAAAACAATCATAGGCAGGATTGTCTGGATGGGCCTTCAGTTTCAGAACGTAGCTGAGCATGAGGCGGATGCGGCCTTCTGCTGCTCTCTTTATCTGTTTCTATCTTTAGCGGCGGAGGTAGTTCGGGTGTTTTTGTGCGCGAGTGCACATGTGATGCTTTTGATGCGACACCTCTGCGACGTGCTCTTTAACGTGGCAGAGGAATCACATCAACATATCAGGATGGCTAACCTTTATTATTTGTCAGGATAAAGCTTTGCGTGTGTAAGCAATTTCAGTTCCTACTCATGCAGACACAAACTCACGCACCAACTGTAAATGCGCCACTCAAACTCACGCAATACAACTGTTAACTAATAAAAGACATAATAAATTTAGAAAAACAAGGTTCTATTCTTTGGTAATTATTACATCATATTTCTCTTCTCTTCAGAAATAGTCCATAAGCTAGGAAGGTCTACCGTGCACCCCCCCCCCCCCCCCCCCCCCAGTACTCAATAAGATGGGTTTCAAAGTGTTCCTTAGTATGTCCTGAGATGTTTAAGCCATGTTCCCCGAAAATCCTTAGGAACACAGAGATATAGCCGATGGCGCAAGGGTACCCCCATTCACGCTCTTCGCAGGTGCTAAAATGAGGCTGAGAAGATTCGATTCTTGAAGGTTTACATTCAAAAACATGCATGCGCAGTCAAGAGTTTGTTTCATACGTAAATAACCCTATCAGCAGCATCAGTGCATCCCACATTTGTCAGCATCAGAGGCGAAAGCCGAAGATATGCTAGGAGAACTGGGAGGCGACCCTTTGGGTGGCTCGTGGACCAAGCGCACACTAAGGGACAGCGCTTGGAGTCCCTGCTATGTTAAAAACGTGTAGGAGTCGTGGCGCGGCTCTAAACGACAGAAATATCAAAAAAGAAAGGAAGGAACCAAAGAAGCAACCTACATGGAGCTCCTATGCCACCATGAACTCATGTAGAAGGTTCTAGTCAATGCACAAGCCCCTGTTATCTACTGCGACGTTAATGATTTCCAAGCTTCCGCCATTTTGTCCACAAGAAACTGAAGAATCGGGGATAAAGATTCTACGTCATTAGCATATGATGGTAACAAATAATCAATCCAGACCAAATAGGTGACTGCCAAGCGTGTAAAATGCAAAGAAGTACCCAACGGAGAAAGAAACACGCTTAGAAAAGACGGGTACAACACAATTTATTAATATTTCGGATAAATACCCTTTGTCAAAATAGACAGAGATCAGCCGCTACTTATCTTCATTCGCAGAAGGAATGTGGAAACTGAAGGAGGTGACGTAAAATTAAAGAAAAGGAACAAAAGTGCAGAAAAAGTAAAAATGACGTCAACGAAAAACTCATAAGAGAGAGACTCGGAGAGAAACTGAACATGAGACAAGAGTGTGCGTAAGCGCGCGCAGGAGCGAGCAAAAGGGAATGCGTGTGTGTGAGGCCAAAGAGAGGGAGAGAGGGAGGGAGGGAGGGAGAGAGAGGGAGAGAGAGAGGGGGGAGCGAGGGAGAGAGAGAGGGAAGAAAAAGGACAAAAGGTGGGGGGGGGGGGGAGGGACAGACAACCAGCCAGAGCCACCAGCCCCGCCCAACAGGCACCCACCAACCCACAGGCACGCAACAAGACGACCACATACATCCCCAAGGGATGCACACGATCGCCCCGCCCCACACCCGTGCACCACTCCTCGGGCCGGCGACCAGGCGTCCGAAAGGCAAGGGTAATGGATCCAACCGATCTTACGGCCAGCGCTGAGAAAGTCCCCATGGGATGTGTACATGTCAACCAGCGCCAGCCTCACGTATCTGGTTAGTAAGGAAGCACAACCGTTAAGCGCAGCTCAACTCGACGCTCTTGCTTCCGCGATAAGGTCTTCCGCAACACAGGCTACTTTTACATAATACAATAACTCAAAATGTCACTGTGATAAAGCTCCTCTCATAATACAGAGAATACGAGGAGATGAAACAAATCTCACAATGTACGACGTTCTTTACAAGATTATACATGGAAACTATTTAACCAAGTTAGAAATAATTAAACGGGACGACCCGACCTACTCAACGAGGCGCGCCGCGACACTCGCAAAGGCACTCAGGTTCGGCGTCGTAGCCCCACAAGGCGAAGTGACACAGTCAGCCTCCACTCTCAGTACACCAACGGATTAGGGTAGGAACCCGTCGGAAATAGGATGCACTAAAACACAGTTGCAAAAATACATGCATAAATAACAAAAAAAAAACCAACAAAATAATCACACTACCCTTCCCGCAACTACCGTCTTTTATACTCCCTTTACCATTCTTCCGCAACAATTCAACGTCAACATATTCCCTTCACCTCTCTCCCACAACGACAAATTTATCCTCAACAAAATACATATTTACAATTGCCTCACGCTCCTCGCAACAATAAATTCGACCTCAGCAGAATACATATCTACACGTCACCACCCGACTCACTTCCGATATTTACACTAACCATACGCTACATAGTGAAATAGCCTTAGTCGCCTGCTCAGCGCTAAACCTCCAATAACCAATCCACCGCTAGATACTCTAGGTACTACAAAATAGCCCTCTACTTTCTATTCTTTTATTCTACACCTGCCCCCCAACACGCTAGCCAAAATAATACAGAACAAGCAAACACAAACAAACCCGCCAAGCAAATGGCCACTAGAGAATTGTTGCGTGTACTCACCGTCATCCGTGAAGACGCCCCGGCTAAGACGAAGACAAACAAGACAAGACAAGCCAGGGTAAAGTCGTCGCAGCTCTTCTCTTCTCTCTCTCTCTCCTTCCTCGGACAACGACTCCGGGGACGACCCGAACCGTATCGCAGGGACGATATAAACGACCGACAGCTGCTTGTGGCTTCCAGCTAATGGCGAACCACGCCTGAAAAACCACCCTCGGAGACTTGCTGGTAAAGCGACCGACTCGTTCGCTGGTGGAAAAAGCCACTGACCAAACTTTGGATAACTTTAGGTTGGCGAAAAATCGCTCACTACATCATGTGATGTAGAACCACGTGAAACACTAACCACCCTATGGCGTTCAGACTGGGCGGCCACGTGCTTTACACTGACCCGCTCTGAACTCTCACTGCAGCAAAAACTCGTGTAAAGGCCAAATACTACATACCTACGCTATCGTTACCCGGTGACTAACTGAATCCTGTCACCCCTCTAAACTTACTCCCCTACAAAATTAGACGAAAAAAACCCGTGTCGTGACACACCTCCCCCCTAAGACAAAACTATCAGTTTTTGTTCCTTTATCCTATCACGACTCGACACTTCTACTTAGAAAATCGGCGGTTACGTACGGATCTGTCATATCTATACTAACTACGATGAAAGAAACCTTCCAGTCTTACCTCGCACTCGCCTAACGCAGTGCGCAACAGTAAGTCAGTAAAAATGCCTGCCTACTGCCCAATGCAGTCTCTACCGTCGGTGTACGCCTGGACACTCAAAATCTAAATCCACAATGGACAGCTCCTCCCGCTTTTCACCTTCTACGACTACGGCGGTAGCTACGCCGACTCTCGTGGAAGAGTTTTAACAGGTTAGCATGGAGTAACTTAGTTTTGCTCCCTAACTTTACTTGGTAATCACACTCTCACTGTCGCCCTACCACTTCAGACGGACCTCGCCAACTCATTTCTAACTTGTGCTTGGTGGGTCGCAGAAGTAACACTGTCTCCTACTTGGAACTGACGACGTTTTGCTTTCCTTTCAAACTGCCGCTTCTGTCTAGCGCCGGCTTTCTTTAAGTTTTCCCTGGCTAACTTTTCTGACGCTCTACCTGACTTCGGGCTGGTCCCTTTCTTAGCACGGTTCCTAGTGTTAGCTACGGTCTCGCACTCCCCCTGCCTGATTGCTGCTACCCGAGAATGCGGTAGAGGGTACTGTCTGGTACGTACTGGTCGGTCGTCTTCGAGCCTTAGACCGCACTCGTCTGACGTAGTGCGCAGCGGTAAATCTGTGAAAATGTCCGCGTACTGCTCAACTAAGTCTCTAATGTCCTGGTGTACGTCAGGACACTCAAGATCTAAATGAACGTCCCTGTGTGTCTCAACTGCTGTCAACGTCACAGTCGGCACGTTGTCAACGGGTACCTCTTCCCAGTCTTCGCCTTTTATCACTACGGCGGTGGCTACGCACACCCCCTCCTGCAACTGCCCACTTGCGGAGTCAACATCTACCTTACGCGATTCGGGGACGGCTACTGGTTCTTCTGTCCTCACCTGGGCTCGGGTTGGTACGGCTGCAGCTACGGCACACACCTTTCCGTCTACGGCTATGGGACTACGTTGCCCGTCCTTGAAGACTACCCAGTTGCCTAGTATGACGTCAGGGATAGAATCTTCAATGACTATCAACTCTACGGTCCCCTTCACAGAGTCAAACTCAACGAAAGCAGTGGGATACTTTCCTGCTTTAGATGGATCGGCCAACACCACCTCGATCTCACGACCTGTCAAATCTTCCGGTCTTACAAATCTCGACGCTACAGCCCCCATCTCAGCCCCCGTATCCCTCATGACTCTAACAGGACTATTTCTAAGCTGCCCCGTACTCCAAGGGTTGTACGGCTGAATACAACTGACGGTGTTAATGAGGTCTCCCTGAATCAGGCTGGCGTTCGGACCGACGGTCACTTGATTCAATGGGTTAGGCTGCCTACACTGCCTCGCTACGTGCCCCTTCTTCCCACACCTTAACACTCGATCTGACTACCTCCTCCCTGACTCTCCCTCGGTTTAGCCTCTTCCTTCTTACCTCCACTAGATAGTTTATCTACCCTAACAATCGGGTCACTAGGCCTAGGTCCTTTCCTAACTGGTACTCCAAACACAGGTCTCTTAGTCACGGCCCTCTTAGCGTCTATGTGAAGCTGCGCTAACTCTGCCGCCTTCTCACCGTTCTCGGGAAGTCGTTCCCTCACGAAAAGCTCTAACTCCGGACTCATGATAGAATATAGTTGCTCCGTGATGAAAGCGTCCAACACGTCAACTACACTCTCCACGTCTCTCTTGGCTAACGAAAACCACCTCTTCACTAGAGTGTGCAACCTACTCAAAAACTGCGGAAACGTTTCGGCACCTTCCTTACGTACCTCCCTGAACTGTTTCGGTAGTACTCGGCTTCTCTCCGAAAACGTTTCAAGAGCGCACCCCTAACGACACTAAAATCTTGGGCTTGCTCTGGACTCAGCTTTAAGTACGTACGTCTCTCTAGCTTCCCCTGAGAGTAAAGGTGATAATCTAGCAGACCAGATATCCCTTTTCCACCCTTGAGTCCCAGCTATCTGATCGAAGTGCTGAAGGTAGCTCTCTATGTCTTCCTTCCCATCAAACAGTAAAAGTCTGACGCGATACCCATCTGACTGGCTACGCTGACTTTGCTGTGCGAACATCCGTTCTCTAGCCCTTCTTTCTTCTAGCTGGGCTTGAAATCTTTCTCTGTCATCTGACCTTTCTTCAGCCCTCTCTCTACGATCTAACTCTCTGTTCCTGTTCAACCATTTCCCTACGCTCTCTGTTCCTGTTCAACCCTTTCCCTACGCTCTGTTCTCGTTCAGCTTCGAATTTCCTTTCTAGTAATCTCATCTCCTGGTCTTTGCTAACGGACGCTAACACAAAGTTGGCTAACCCTACGTCCGTCAATCCCATGCTCAGCCCCAACTCCCTGTATCTGACGTGTGGGTCAGAAACGCCTAGTTCTACCGAACCTTTGGCCTCTACCGGGGATAACAGTGCTGCCATGCGAGGGTTCGGAAAGGAAGGCGTACTCACTGTGACCGCTGCTCCAGCCTGACGCGACGGGGTGGTTCCAGCAGTCAAGCCCGCCGTTGCCTCAGCCATCTGTGCCCGGTCCTTTGCAGCCCTACGCTCGCCGGCTCTGGTCGCCGTGGTGCCCGGAGACGGTGTCCTGCCACTCGAAGAGAAAGGAAAAGCTGAACAACAGAACGCCTAACACGCAACACTTAACACTTATACGAGACAATCAAATGGATGACAGACACAAACGGAAGACGGAGCCAGAGAGTCCCCTGTTGCCCAGGCCTTGGCAGCAGAGTTACACACAACAACCCCCCGTTTCGCACTGCTCGGGGTATGAGCCCTAGAGCAATACTCCCTCACTCCCGATCAACCGCCCGCCTAGTCACTCACTCGACACGACAACGAAGAAACAAACACTAACCTCTGGGTACTAACCTAACCTAACCTAACCTAACGATCTACCAACCTACACCCCCTAACAATTTCGATCCCACCGCTGCCACCAAAATGTCACGACCCCGCTTCCGGGGTGCGAACTATGAGCGCTACCGCTCGAGACTCACCCAACCCACGCTAACACAGACCTAACACAAACACCAGAGGAACAATGACGACGACATTTATTAAATATTACCCTAACAATAACCAACTATTCACACTCAATCCTAACCACACGCCCACCCGTCACATTCACACACACATACGTCCAAACTCCCCAAACCAAATACCCTTAATACACAATACAAAATAACATAAATAAACTAATTAGCTATATATCCCTAATAAAACAGGCTGAGGAAACTAATATATAATAAACTAAATATCCTAATAAAATACGAAGACAGATTTAAGAAAACTAATATATAATAACGACTATCCTTAATACAACTGAAAAGCTTAAACCCAAAAGCCACTGGACCCCCCTACGGAAGCACAAGCGTCAAGCGCTAACGTCAGTTAAACCAGCGCCTTTGCTTCCGCGAAGAGTCCCTCACAGCATGTGGCCCCTTAATACAATAGTTCCAATGACACAATAACTATATGAACCAAATGTGCCTACTAGAACAAGCGAAGATCGAGATAAAGGAATATTGTTCAAAAGCTACTACATCTCAGCAACAAGTTCGAAATAAACTAATGCTCTAGCAAACTAGATATTAGCAGCACAAGGCTCTTTAAACTAGCACGTCTCAGACTACACAAAATCACGTATGCAAATGGTTGATTGATTGATTGATTGTACATTGCTTAACGTCCCGACAGCAACAAGGCTTTCTCAGGACGTGCCTGCACTGCTTGTGAAAAAAAAAAAAATAAAATAAACAGAACATTGAATGTATGTCGCCAGCCGGTCAAATACGTTATAAAAACCTAACACATTGGGCCTAAATAAAGCTAAGACCATTTAGCAACACACATCCAATATCAAGAGCTACAGGCAGTGCAGACAGTAGGGAGAGTTTAAAAAGGCAAATACAGGTGAATGGACAAAGGGTAGACAGAAACACATGCCCCAGAATAGAGAGAAAAACCCACCCTGTGGGGCTGACCAGGGTGACCCTGGGAACTAAAAAAATACCTAACCCCACCCAAGTCCCCCAGGGCAGACCCGGGTGGGGCCGTATGCAAATGGAGACTAACCAATATCACATATGCAAATGGAGCAAATGTCCTTAACTCAATATAACTCGGTGAAAGTTAGTTGAATAAATATTATATTCCACGTCACGGGACCTTCTCGCAGGAAGCACAACCGTTTAGCGCAGCTCAACTCGACGCTCTTGCTTCCGCGATAAGGTCTTCCGCAACACAGGCTACTTTTACACAATACAATAACTCAAAATGTCACTGTGATAAAGCTCCTCTCATAATACAGTCAATACGAGGAGATGAAACAAATCTCACAATGTACGATGTTCTTTACAAGATTATACACGGAAACTGTATTTAACCTAGTTAGAAATAATTAAACGGGACGACCCTTCCTGACTCAACGAGGCGCGCGCCGCGACACTCGCAAAGGCACTCAGGTTCGGCGTCGTAGCCCCACAAGGCGGAGTGACACAGTCAACCTCCACTCTCAGTACACCAACGGATTAGGGTAGGAACCCGTCGGAAATAGGATGCACTAAAACAGTTGCAAAAATACATGCATAAATAACTAACAAAAGAAATAAAATCATCACACCACCCTTCCCGCAACTTCAACTACCGTCTTTTATACTCCCTTTACCATTCTTCCACAACAATAAATTCAACGTCAACATATTTTTCACCTCTCTCCCACAACGACAAATTTATCCTCAACAAAAGACATATTTACAATCACCTCACGCTCCTCGCAACAATAAATTCGACCTCAGCAGAATACATATCTACACGTCACCACCTGACTCACTTCCGATATTTACACTAACCATACGCTACTTTGTGAAATAGCTTTAGTCGCCTGCTCGGCGTTAAAACCCCAATAACCAATCCACCGGTAGATACTCTAGGTACTACAAAATAGCCTTCTACTTTCTATTCTTTTATTCTCTACCTGCCCCCCAACACGCTAGCTAAAATAACAATACAGAACAAGCAAACACAAACACCCCCCCCCCCCCCCCCCCCCCCCCCCCCCCCCCCGAGCAAATGGCCACTAGAGAATTGTTGCGTGTACTCACCGTCATCCGTGAAGACGCCCCGGCTAAGACGAAGACAAACAAGACAAGACAAGCCAGGGGTAAAGTCGTCACAGCTCTTCTCTTCTCTCTCTCTCCTTCCTCGGACAAGCGCTCCGGGGACGACCCGAACCGTATCGCAGGGACGATACAAACGACCGACACAGCTGCTTGTGGCTTCCAGCTAATGGCGAACCACGCCTGAAAAACCACCCTCGGAGACTTGCTGGTAAAGCGACTGATTCGTTCGCTGGTGGAAAAAGCCACTGACCAAACTTTGGATAACTTTAGGTTGGCGAAAAATCGCTCACTACATCATGTGATGTAGAACCACGTGAAACACTAACCACCCTATGGCGTTCAGACTGGGCGGCCACGTGCTTTGCCGACTTCCGAACTCTCACACTGCAGCAAAAACTCGTGTAAAGGCCAAATACTACATACCTACGCTATCGTTACCCGGTGACTAACTGAATCCTGTCACCCCTCTAAACTTACTCCCCTACAAAATTAGACGAAAAAAAAAACGTGTCGTGACAGTAGATCATGGTGACACTAGGCCTGCCACTATCAGGGGTAGGTTTAGTCTGCAGGGTACTCGCGCGACTAAGTTTTTGTACCTTTTTGAGCGTTCCTTGAACAACAGTAGGTGGGTAATGTCTGTCGATGAAACATCCAGCCATTTCTTTGGATTGAACATCAAAATCTGATTCTTCGGAACAGATTCTTTTCAGCCGAAGAAACTGGGAATATGGATGCTGTTCTTAGTTTTTGGGTTGTGAGAAGATCGGTAGTCGAGGTAGGAATGTGAGTCGGTATATTTGTAATGTATTGAAGTTTTCAACATTCCGCAGTCAATACTGATGTTCATGTCCAGAAAGTCGACTGAAGTAGCTGAGATAGTGTATGTGAGCTTGATGGATGGGTAGAAGTTCTGCACGAAGTGAATGAAAGAAAAACAGAAGATAGTGGTAGAAAACCCTTTAAAATAGAAACAAATAACGACGTTTCGGATCAAAGATCCTTCCTCAGGTGACATGGAAACAAACGTAGAACAGAAAAGAACACGACAGAAAGAAAAGACGTCATCCTGTATAGAGAGAATTTAGAATGACGTAAAAAAAAAAAAAAAAAAAAAAACACACACACATAATGACGCAAATACACATGCACAAAACACGTAGCACAAAACTTACGTCTATATACGTCTTTCGTAACCATGATCTACCATCCCCACACCAATCCGGTGCGTAAAATCCTTCTTTCTAACTGGGGTCTTCTGTCATCCAGTCAAGAATCTGCTGCTATCTTTTCTGAACCTCCGTTGGTAGCTTTCAAGAGGGATATTAATTTGCGGGACATGCTTGTTCGCTCTACTCTCAAGCCTCGTCATACCACCAGACCCTCCGGCTCCACTCCGTGCAATGTTCCTAATTGCAAGACGTGTCCTTTTATTTTCCCTTCCACCGTGGTGAATGGTCCACGTTACAAATTCAACATAGACAGATACTTCACGTGTCAAACCACCAACGTGATTTATGTCATCTCCTGTGTGAAATGCGGCCAACTCTATGTTGGAGAGACGGAAAGAACCATCAACGACCGTTTCAAAGAACATCTTCAGTCTGTCAAGTACCAATACAACAGACCGGTCGGACGACATTTCAATCAGGCCGACCACTCCGTCTCGGACATTCGGGTTAAAGGCCTCTGGCTTATGCAAGCCAGTAATGTCTGGGCCAGGAAAGACCGTGAAAAATTTCTGATTAATAAACTGGGCACTGTGGCGCCACTCGGGATGAATATGAAAGATTAACATTTTTTACCTTGCTTGTGTCTGCTACTTTACCTCACTGTTTTACTACTCACTAACCAGTTAGGTGAGGTTGGCGCTGGTTGATATGTACATTTCCCTTAGGGACTTTCTCAGCGCTGGCCGAACGTTTAGTTGGATCCCTTGCCCTTCCCTGTCGGGCGCCGGGTCTCCGGCTCACGGTTTGATACGCGGTTTTGGGGTGAGGCGATCGTGTGCATCCCTTGGGGATGTATGTGGTCGTCTTGTTGCGTGCCTGTGTGTTTTTCTGTGGGCTGGTGGGTGCCTGTTGGGTGGGGTTGGTGGCTCTGGCTGGTTGTCTTCCGCCCCCAGCCCACCCCCCCTTTTTTTTTTTTTTTTTCCCCTCTCTTTCCTTCTACCTCTCTCCCTCTTTCTCCCCCCCCCCTACCCCCTTTACCACTTCTCTCTAGCCCTCTTTCTCTCTTTACGCTGTTTCCTTTTCCCTTCTTCCCCTTCCTCCTTCCTCTTTCCTCACCCGGGTCTGCCCTGGGGGACTTGGGTGGGGTTAGGTATTTTTTAGTTCCCAGGGTCACCCTGGTCAGCCCCACAGGGTGGGTTTTTCTCTCTATTCTGGGGCATGTGTTTCTGTCTACCCGAGGTCCATTCACCTGTATTTGCCTTTTTAAAACTCTCCCTACTGTCTGCACTGCCTGTAGCTCTTGATATTGGATGTGTGTTGCTAAATGGTCTTGGCTTTATTTAGGCCCCATGTGTTAGGTTTATTTAATGTATTTGACCGGCTGGCGACATACATTCAATGTTCTGTTTAGTTTTTTTTTTCACAAGCAGTGCAGGCACGTCCTGAGAAAGCCTTGTTGCTGTCGGGACGTTAAGCAATGTACAATCAATCAACCTTCCTCTTTCCCCCCCCCCCTTCCCCCCCACCGCCCCCGTCTCTCTCTCTCTCCCCCCCCCCCCCCTTATTTTTTGAGTTACCCTTGAAGACGGTTTCACAACTACCTACTCTCCACTTTTACCTATATTCTCTTACTGAATTTGATTATTTGCTTTGTTTTCATGACTTATTACTTGTTGTGTACCGTGCTAAATGCTGGGGTTTTTTTTTTCCCGGGGTCCTCCCGTTTTTCCCCGAGGTAGTCCTCAACTTGAAGGTGATATAAAGTTTGCCTTCGGGTTGGTGTTTAGCAGGCTTTGTGTATTAGACACTCAGCCTACTTCGTGCCCAAGGGTACTCCCCGTTCGTTCTCTCTCTCTTTCTCTCTCTCTTTCTCTCTCTCCGTCTCGCTCTCTCTCTCTCCCTCTCTCTCTTTCTCTGGCCTCATCTACACGCCTTTTCTTTCGCTCGCTCCTGCACGTACTTGCACACACTCTTGTCTCTCGTGTTCAGGTTCTTTCCGAGTCTCTCTATTACGATTTTTCGTTGACGTCATTTTTACTTTTTGCGCACTTTTGTTCTTCCTTTTCTTTTATTTTACGTCACCTCCTTCAGTTGCCACATTCCTTCTGCCAATGAAGATAAGTAGCGGCTAATCTCTCTGTTTGTTTGTTTGTCTATTTTGACAAAGGGTATTTACCCGAAATATTAATAAATTGTGTTGTACCCGTCTTTTCTAAGCGTGTTTCTTCTCCGTTGGGTACTTCTTTACGTCTATATACATACAGGTCACTGCATACATTCGCATTCACTCGTGCCTGCTGCAGCTCACGCACATGCACACACACACACACACACACACACACACACACACACACACACACACACACACACACACACACACACACACACACACACTCAAAGGTAGCATCCAGTATCAACAGTGAGGTCAAGTCTGGCACCAACTACCCATCAGGCCGAGCATACATCCCTAGGGGCGAATGTTCAAGCCGCGCGGATGGTAAGTGCCAAGCCTGTCCGCAAAAAAGGATTCTGTCATTTTGCGGCGGATGAAGTGGGATGTATTTTGCCAAAGGATGCGTATGCTGAAATGTGTGAGGCTATGAGGAGGTTCGTTGAAATGACGTCTAACCTGGTTGTTGTATCCGAGGCGGATCGAACGAACATGCTCCTCTCAGCGTTCAGGGAGTGTACGGTATGTCTCCCCCACATACAACATCTTTGGGCAGTGAGAACATGAGATGACATAGACAATATCCGATGACTGGCATATGAATGATCGGTGAACATGAAAAGATGACAGGGGTCCGGTGATGACGGGGGATGTGTTGATGTACGGACATGCTTTGCAGTGTGGTTGCTGACAAGGGTGTGTGCCAGGTGGTAAGGTGTTAGATGCGCGAAGTGAACTGTGAACAAGATGATCGCGTAGGTTAGTGTCACGTTTGTAAGCGAGCAGCGGAGGCTCAGGAAATATGTCTTTCAATACTGTGTCATTCTGAATGATATGGAAGTTCCTGAGGAGAATGTGTTTGATGGGGATGTTGTGAGGATGATACGTGATACACAGGACCGGCCGGTCCTCTGCAGCACTGTGAGTTTTCTCCCTCAAAGCTTCACTTCTGCTTGTGGCCTCAGCTTTAGAACGAGCGGTGTTGACGATGTCTTGGGGGTATCCCTGGTGTGAGAAGAAAGTGGCCATGGTTTGGGTCTGGTTGGTGAAGTCGTCGTCGCTGCTGCAGATCCGACGGTTGTCCATAACGACGACTTCACCAACCAGACCCAAACCATGGTGCCAGACTTGACCTCACTGTTGATACTGGATGCTACCTTTGAGTGTGTGTGTGTGTGTGTGTGTGTGTGTGTGTGTGTGTGTGTGTGTGTGTGTGTATGTGTGTCTGTGTGTGTGTGTGTGTGTGTGTGTGTGTGTGTGTGCATGTGCGTGAGCTGCAGCAGGCACGAGTGAATGCGAATGTATACAGTGACGTGTATGTATATAGACGTAAGTTTTGTGCTACGTGTTTTGTGCATGTGTATTTGCGTCATTATGTGTGTGTGGGTTTTTTTTATTTTTTATTACGTCATTCTAAATTCTCTCTATACAGGATGACGTCTTTTCTTTCTGTCGTGTTCTTTTCTGTTCTACGTTTGTTTCCATGTCACCTGAGGAAGGATCTTTGATCCGAAACGTTATTTGTTTCTATTTTAAAGGGTTTTCTACCACTATCTTCTGTTTTTCTTTCACGAGAAACCCTAGCGGCAACAGTTTTACTACGAAGTGAATGAAGTCTAAAAGTGCTGCTTGGGTCATGTGTGTAGCTCCTATACCGTCATCGATGTAGCGTTTATACATCTCAGGGACAACCCCGGTGTATTTCTGAAGTATTTGTTGCTCAAGGAAACCCATAAGGAGGGAAGCATAGCTGGGTCCCATTTTTGTGCCCATCGCTACGCCACTGCACTGACGCCATCAAAGGTGAAACTGTTAGAGAGAGAACCAATTCAGCCAGACGTAGAAGTGTATGAGTAGGAGGTTGTTTTTGAATACTTTGGTTGAGGAAGTATGCAAGTGCATTGAGGCCGTCATTGTGCGGTATGACAGTATATAGTGAAGTAACATCAAGGGAAAATAACAGTTCAGGTTTGAAAAGTTGTTTCTGGTTGACTTGGTCTATGATCTCTAGAGCATGGTTGGTGTCTTAAATGTAGGTAGGTAGAGACTGGACACTGAAAGGGTTGGAAGATGATGTTCAGGTATTCGGAGATGTGTTCTGTGGGACAGCTGCAAACTGACACTATGGGGCGGCCGGGATTGTTGAGTTTGTGAATTTTGGGGAGAAGGTAAAAGTTAGGTTGCTTAGGCCGCTTTTTTATGAGGAGATTAGCAGCTGTTGACGGAAGCTCTCCTTGAAGAATCATCTCTTTGACTGTCTTGGAGATGCGCTTTTGATCAGCTTGGAGGGAGCTTTCGTCAAGGTGTTGGTAGTGTTCCGGGTTCTCTAACTGTCTGTAGGCCTCTTTGATGTACAGATCTCTGTCCCATACGACGACGGCGCCACCTTTATCGGCTGGTTTGATGACGATGTCGCTTCTGTTACGAAGATTGTTGAGAGCGTCGAGTTCAGCTTTTGTGAGATTTGAGTGAGGAATGGGTTTGAACTTGAGTAGTCCAACGTCAGACGTTGAGTTGAGTTGAGCTGTCAACTTGAAGGTGATATAAAGTTTGCCTTCGGGTTGGTGTTTAGCAGGCTTTGTGTATTAGACACTCAGCCTACTTCGTGCCCAAGGGTAATCCCCGTTCGTTCTCTCTCTCTCTCTTCCCTTTTGTTCGCTCCTGCGCGCGCTTACACACACTCTTGTCTCTCATGTTCAGTTTCTCCCTGAGTCTCTCTCTTATGAGTTTTTCGTTGACGTCATTTTTACTTTTTCCGCATTTTTGTTCTTCCTTTTCTTTTATTTTACGTCACCTCCTTCAGTTGCCACATTCCTTCTGCGAATAAGTAGCGGATGATCTCTCTGTTTGTTTGTCTATTTTGACAAAGGGTATTTACCCGAAATATTAATAAATTGTGTTGTACCCGACTTTCCTAAGCGTGTTTCTTTCTCCGTTGGGTACTTCTTTAATGATGGTAACAAGAAAACATTAACGTCACTCGAGAGCAAGATGACGTCATATTCTTGTTCATAATTTCTTTTGACTCCTCATTCTTGCAGTACATATGAAAACACTGTATTCCTTGAGAAGGCTCTTTACGGGAAGAAACAGAAAAATACTAAGTAATTCTGCACCACCAGCTAATACTTTTACTGAGAGACAAATCTGCGGCGGAGATAAAGCATCATGCGTTCAAAAATGGAGATTTTTTCCCGGTATAACGACGAAAACTACTTACCCAAAGCAACCGATCCGCTCCAATTCCATTGTGTCATAATGTCTGGATCCCAAAAACCTTATGCGTCACCGTCAAATCATCCGGTAAGTTAATGCGTCAAATGATTCTTTTCGGCTGGATTCGGGGCCTCGGTTCTAGAACCCCCCAAAATAACTGAGGCCCTGGTCGGTTACCCTTTGGGAGGTTCTACAGAGTTACGTCAAGTACGACCGCTTTAAGTCGTCTGACACTTCTCTTATAACAACTGTACTAATAACAAAAACAAAACCCAAAAATAATGTTATATTCGGAGTCTGCTCTACATATACTATGCGAACCTGTAAACTCTTTTGGTTGATGATGCATTTCCCATAGCTCACAGACGTATAGCTTTACATTCGACGGATGGATGGATCAATCAGTTTTTAAGTCCTTTCTATTTATAAAAGGGACTTTTTAGGATGGGTCGCGGTGGAGCGAATTTAATAGCATGTTCCATCAAACTGTCAACCCTGGAAGAGGCTGTGTGGAATAAAACAATTAGCCCTGGAAGAGGCTGTGTGCCTTTCGGATGAATGACGTAAAACATCAATTTCATGACTGTGTACACGGCGTCAGCGATGCCATGACGTCAAGCTTATAGTGACGTCATTTTGCTGCTCGTGCTATTCTTCTTCAGAATTCCTGTCGCTACTCCAGTCCACTGAGCGTACTAATGGCGGGAAGCGCCGTATGTCCTTATTTATTTGTGTTTGCCGGCGTGTGTGTTGATTAGATGTTGGCTTAGAGAGGAGAGAAATGGATCAGAAGGATATGCTGAAAAATATGAACAACTGTGAATGCTCCTAAAAGAAAAACGAATGTGAGCTCCAAACAATACGGTAGACTTTGGGATGAAATCCGCATCTTGTTTAATAGGAGCTATTTCAACATCAGAATCAGGTCAAAGACAAAAGGTAGAGACCCTTGACAGCAAGGACAGCTCTCATATAAAAGGGACTTTGTGGGTGATGGTCCATCCCATCTTGTTTGCATAGTTGGTTGATTGCTAGCTTCCTTACATGTTGGTTTGCTTGCTCGGTTTACTGACGTGACTGTTGTGGTTTTATTGTGCAGGCATCCAGCTTTTCTGTTCACCGAGTGCTCAGTTTCGCACACACCCAAGATGACGCCATCCCTCAGAAAGAGTTACAAGTTATTCATAAGGCGCCTTACGTCACACCTGCTGATACAACAAGGAGACTAATACACATTCCACAAGTGAGAAACTGGATGACTTAACCCATTCAGCCCTGACGCACTACAGCAGAATATGGGTCGACCATGATAATTCAAGGGTAGTGCCAAATTAGCTTGGCGCCTGTCGGCGCCAAGCTAATATGGCACTGCCCTTAAATTATTATGGTCGATCCATCTCCTGCAACAGGTGCATGGTCGTTAGATGACACCTCCAAAATTTGGGAAATACGTGCGCCGGAGTGAATGAGTTAACCTCCTGTGAACTACGTCATTGGGACATTTGCAGTCATTGAAAGTTCAGTTTTCCCTGTTGAGCCGGATAAAATTAATGGTGTGTTCGGCGCGCTTTAATGTCACAAAATGCCGTTGAGAGTGCGCATCTTTAATTGTCTTACGAATGAGCCATTTGGTGAGGGTGCGTATTGGCGACCTTCGTCGAAACAGTTTGATGATAAACCCTTGTCCCGAAGTATATAACCATCTCCATCTAGTAGCCAAAATCGCAAAGTGTTTGACCCAGAAGAGTAGGGCGTAGTGGCGGATTTGTGCAGGATGCCTAGATCAGGCCCGTTAGAAGATGAAGCAAAAGTCCTATGATTGATAGCGTTTGTTCTCAGATTTGAAAAAAAAAAGGGTTAAGCAATGTCCGTGAACTTTTATTTCGACCTACAGACCTGGTATGGCTGTTTTTCAAAAATGTGTGTAAAAATTTGTCTTTACAAATCAAAGGATGTTACAGCTATTATCAGTCTTCTACCTGTACCAAATTTGCTCGTATTTTCTTTCATATGTTAGGGATAACTTACTAAGAAGCTTGGATAAATGCTCCTTTTATTGGCTCATGTTTGAAGCAAAAGTGAGTCTATGTTTTGGGCCAGTGGTCGTCCGACCGGCGTCCGTCGTGCGGGGTAAACTTTAACGTTGCCGATTTCTCGGAGACTATTCAAGGCACAATCTTCAATTTGGCCCAAGGATATTTTGTGGCAAGACCTCCAAACATGCAATTTGAGTGACTCTCGCAAAGGTCAAGATCACAGGGGATCCGGAAATAGGTAAAAAAATAGCTATATTTTGACATATTTTATTTTTTTCTCAAATACTATTCACAACTTCAAACCCAAACTTGGTACAAAGATACCTGATGGTAAGACCTTTAATACTATTTTGGTTGATCCCTCGGAAAGATCAAGGATCACAAGAGTTCAGGAAATAGGTAAAAAAACAGCCAGATTTTGACAAAAGATGTTTGTTTTTTTTTTTCTCAAGTACTATTCACAACTTCAAACCCAAACTAATTTGGTTGATACCCCGGAAAGGCCAAGGCTCACGAGAGCTCAGGAAATAGGTAAAAAATAGCCATATTTTCACAAAAGATGTTTGTTTGTTTTTCTCAAATACTATTCACACTTCTTTAACCCAAACTTGGTACAGAGATACCTGATGGTAAGACCTTCTACGCATACTAATTTGGATGACCCTTCGGAAAGGTCAAGGGTCACAAGAGCTCAGGAAATAGGTTTAAAAAAAAAAAAATCCATATTTTGACAAAATATGTTTTTTTTCTCAAGTACTATTCACAACTTAAAACCCAAACTTGCTACAGATGTAATCGGGTAGAAGTTAAGCAGGCAAGAAATGAGGCAACCAAACGTCGAAGACAGGTGTCGCAGTGACATGTCTTTATTAAAGGTGAAGCAACCGAAGAAACAGCGCCTATGAATAAAACAATGGCCGCCAGATGCAGAGTCACAGACCAGCACGAACAGTGGGAGGGGGGGGGGGGTGTTGGGGGGGGGGGGGACGGGCAGAAAGAGGGAGAGCATAGACATGCCATAAGCAAGACAAAAGTTCATAAAAATGATAAAATTGTTTCTATTTGGCTTTGCTGGCAGTTGGCTTCTGGAAGAATCTAAGTACTTATAAAATGCCCTCAAGTCAAAAGCGGCTTCCACAGGCCTACGGCAAAACTGAACGAAAAACTGCTCCCCTTATCAACGATGTCAAAAGTGTGAAAAGACAAAAATCATAAGATATCTATTCCTCTCACTAAAAGCCAAAGAATCTAAAAGGGTAACTTATGTTGAGCAGGGGCAGGCCCCGCCGATGAAAGCACAATTAAAAGGGGGGGGGGAGGGGGGGGTGACTTCCAAATGTAAACAAGCCAACCGGAAGCAAACGCCAAGCAGAAACAAAATGGCTGCGCATGTGCTATATATAGATAAGTGTGACGTCACGCTAATAGCGTCACAGCCCATGGTGTATGCACTATTCAGCTAAAAGCTACGCATGTCAAAGAGAGGAAGAGAATAAGATAGGAGGGACATGAAAGCCTACATGAGCAATCCTACACAATCTAATTGAAATTATAATATAACAGTACACGGCAATGTGAGGAGGATAGCGAGGAACATGAAAACCTATCCAAAACAATCCCTGTCGGACAAGGCAACATCTCAACATTTCCTACAACGATGCAAAAATAATTTAGCATCACTGGAGCAAATGGTAATCAATCTCACTGTTCAAGAAAAACCAAAGCTGTCCAAAGGGAGAAGCATATAAACAGAGTACATGTTACCTTCATGCCATAGGGGCCCGATGATAGTAGCTTTGACTAATGCAAATCCGCTGCGCCACCGCGTGCGCGCCACCGCCTACTAAGCTCAAGACAGAATACAAGGGAAGAAACGACAGGCGCACAAATCGACGAAGCACTGTGATTCCAGAGTAGTTTTCAACCCTCAAAGCAACCATCCGCCTAAAACTTCGAACTCATGAACAGACTCGATATATATTTTGCCACAAATCTATACCAACCTTGTCCTCCGATCAAAACTGATAGTTTAGTATCAAGGCTTTTTGCACAGTCAAGCATCATTCATAGCAGACGGCGAGTTGTCGGTTTTAGATGCGGCCGGAAATCCGCCTCATTTTTTCATTGGTTTATGTAAATTAGCATATCCAATGAAATTAAAACAAGAGTGCATCTTACTGTCGACGTGCACTTGCGACCAGCACGCAGCAGTCGTTTTACGTACGCATTTCCCCCAGCCCGAAAAAAGGTCTACTTTAATGGAGTCTGGTTTAAACGCTGCTCAGTTGTCAATGTCTTTGCGAGTAATTCTCTTCGACTTTAGAGTAAACACGGCAGAAAACAATGGATGCACTGCAGTCATAGAGGCCTCTTTCACGGCACTCTACTAAAGGGTTTAACGTTCAACTCTATATGTTGAGAAAGAGGTCCAGGATACTTCCGGCCACAGCTAAAATTTCGCGGGTGTCTTCGTTTCTTTCCTTGTATTCTGTCTTGAGCTTAGTAGGCGGTGGCGCGCACGCGGTGGCGCAGCGGATTTGCATTAGTCAAAGCTACTATCATCGGGCCCCTATGCTCCATGCTGTTTTGCCCCAAATAATTCTGTCACAAAATTTTGATCTCAGTCCATCGGAAGCCAAATGATGAAGAAGAAAGAGAAGCATCAAAACTAGACATCACCGAATCCACTTTTGCAACAAAGTTACACATGAAGTTCCAGCTGCCAAAAATGGCTACAAAGTTGCCGTGAAGGCACACTGAACAATTCCAACTTTAGCAACTTACTCCTAACTCCAGGGCAAAACATGCATCAAGGCACAGATATAAATCAGGCATCAAAGTGCATCAATCAACAAAGAGCGCAATAATAATTATATATACAGCCTACTTACCGTGCTAAAAGGGAGTCGACATTGTAGCTACTTCATATTTGTGTCGTCGTAGCGGCGCGAGGGAAACCCAGTGTAGATAAAAATGATGCAGTCTGCCACAAAGCAACGGTTGAGTGATTCTGACCGGCGTGCGCGCCGCGGGAGGGAGCTTTATATACGGCACGCGCGGGTCGCAAGACAACTCCCACGTCCGTTTCCAAAATAGGTGCTTTTGGAGCGGAAAAACTTAAATCTGTGTTTGTTTACACTTGGTTGTCCGACAGGACCTAGAAACTTGCGGTTTGCTACTAAAGAAAGAGCCGCAAATGTAGTTTTACTAGTGCCAAACATTGACTAAGGCTGGAATTAATTATGAATTTTTAAAGGACTTCACTTTTTCGCGGCCATGGACTTGGACGAAGCAAAGGCGCAAAATACCAAAATAGTGCTTAAACCAAAATCAATCGGACTAGAAGTAAGTTACAAAATGAAAGTGTCTATCATGCTGAATCTTATGGATATTGGTTTAAAACAATCGGTGCAGGCACTGAAGAGATATCTGACTAAACGCCACTGTAAAACCCACGCTAAAACTAAAAGCAGCGAGGCGGCTGACGCGGTTGCGTCCCCTGAACAGATGCTGTGACCTAGCAGCCTAGAAGTAAGCTGGAAGGGTAGGACCAACGCAGGCATCACTGAAAGCAATACCTTGCGCAACCTTACATCGATGGAAAAACAATGAATAAAAACAATACAAAACGTATTTTGCAAACAAGTAAAGTATTAAAATCTTGATGGAAAAAAACCCACAAAGTTACATCAGGTGGGTTATGCCGAGAGCTGGGTGTACCCGGTCACACTGACATGATGGTAAGACCTAGCTATGCATACTAATTCAGTTGATCCCTCGGAAAGGTCAAGGGTCACAAGAGGTCAGCAAATGTGCGTAAAATGCCAATTTTTGGCTCTCGTGCGAAGCAAAAGTGAGTCTATGTTCTGGGCCACTGGTCGTCCGTCCGGCGTTCCGCCGTCGCCGTCCGTCCGCCGTCGTCCGTGGTAAACTTTAACGTTGGCATTTTCTCGGAGACTATACAAGCTACAGTCTTCAAACTGCTTGGCCCAAGGATACTTTGTGGCAAGACCTTTGTAAACATACCAATTTCGGCGACCTCCCACCAAGGTAAAGGTCACAGGGGATCAGGAAATATATTTTAAAAATAGCTATTAATTTTTGGACATCGTTTATTCTTCTCAATTACTATTCACACCTTCAAACCCAAACTTGCTACAGAGATACCTAATGGTAAGACCTATACTAATTTGGATGACCCCTCGGAAAAGGTCAAGGGTCACAAGAGGTCGACAAACGTGTATAAAATGTCAATAATTGTAGTTATTACGAATACAAATACCTTTATTGTCCCAAGATGGGAAATTTGTTTGCAGCGGAATTTTTGTACAAAAGTAGTTGTGAACATAAAACAAAAAATACATTTGACCGACTAAAACACACCGTCCGATTACAGTGAGTATGTGCACGTATATAACGTCACAACCATCTGTAATGTTAATATCCACCGAGAAAGAAAACGTTCTTAAAAACAAACGGAGACGACACTACATTATACCACGCGCACAACACACACGCACGCACACACGCAAACAACCCACACACACTCACACACTTGCGTATCACATGACATCGCAAATTCATAGACCTGAGGCTGACATCATAACCGTCCTTCAAATGTTGCCATGACTATAAGTCTATGCCATGGCATCATTTAGGAGACGGATAGATGATGGCACGAAAGAAAGACTTGTTTTGCACTTCACAGTTCCGTATCTCCTGGAGGAAGGCAACAAGGCATATTCTTTGGATAAAATATGAGTATCATCAGATACAATGTGGAAGGCTTTGTTTAGCACCTGCTTCTCATACAAAGAAGAAAGGCAGGACTGCTGAACACCAGTTATTTTGCTACCGATGTTGATAATGCGCTGCAGCTTAGTCTTATCTGTTAGGCTCATGTTCCCAAACCAACAGACACATGAGAAGGTGAGTACACTTAAATAAAAGACTGATAAAAGAGAATTAAAAACAGAGTTGTCAACATTAAACTTGGGCAGCTTCCTCAAAAGATACAGGCGCTGTTGGCCTTTCTTGTGCAAAACATCACACTGTCTGTCCCATTTAAGTTTGTCATCAATGGTGGTTCCGGGGTATTTGTACTCGGTCACCTTTTCCACAATCAAAAATGACAGTGTCTGACTGCGTTTCATGGTTTTTCCTGAAGTCTATGCACATATCTCTTGTTTTGGAAGCATTGATGCACAGAAAGAAGTCACGGCACCAGTCCACAAAATCCTGCACGACTGGACCGTGACTGGTTTCGTCACCATAGAGCAGGCTCATCAGAGCAGAATCGTCTGAGAACTTAATCAAGTGCCTGCCATCGTGTGCACTCCTGCAGTCATCTGTGTACAATATTAATAAGAGTGGTGAAAGCACACAGCCTTGTGGTGAGCCTGTAGAAACCGATTTAACAGTAGACAATGTGCCGTTTACCCGAACTCTTTCATGATTCAAGATGACTTTATTGTTGCTGTGTTAGAAAATAATCATACATAGCAAAGCAGTGCAGAAAGACGGTATAATTACTAATGTTCTGTTTCAATGATGGAAGACGGTGCGTGTTTCCGAGGGGTATTTGATGAAAGGTCAAACTAGGCACCGTGGACGCACTCTCGCTTTGCGAGCGCGCCGCCAAACAGCCACGCCCTCGGTGCACTACGCGGCACGATCGTTACTAGTAAATACTAGCAGGTCGAGCGGAACCCGCATTGTGATTTTGACAGCATAGCGCGTACGGATGGTTATTTCTACTCTCTTGTGAGAAAATTACGTCAACGGGATGCCGGAAAACATCGGTACACGTGTACACTGAAACGTTTACATAGTCACACCGATAACCTCGTGACCTGCAGTATTGTGATACACAAATAGTCAGCCGCGTACTGCCTTGTTACGTATGCTCATAAATATGCATATTAGTCCAAAACGAGGCCGATGCACACGATAAATTCGCGACTCGAGTACAAAAACAATACACCCTCCAAACGATGAATTTCGACATTTGGCATTGTATTTTAAACATGATTTCCCCACAGAAACAGGAAACATATCTTGTTTGAAGTACTCTTGCAGTGCAACTAGTAGGTATAGCATTTCCAAATCCGAGAACAAAACTTAACATTTGAAGTAAATCTAATATGAATAGTTAGTTCTCGGATTTGGAAATGCTATACCTACTAGTTGCACTGCAAGTACTTCAAACAAGATATGTTTCCTGTTTCTGTGGGGAAATCATGTTTAAAATATCGCGACTGACATATTTCACAAACCTTCTTTTTTTCTTTCCCGAACTACGAGTCATTAAGGTAGGGTAATACATGCTGCTATGTTCGTGGATATATATAAAAATGTTTCCAACAAATTTTAAATAAAGTGGTTTTCAGACTTTCTGTCTCTGAAATTTCGTGCAACTTTAAAAAAAACGGTCGTATACAGACAAGAATGGGCTGTTCTGCGTCACAATAGGGTCGGCATATGTGTGAACAATGACAATTTGGACAGAATTGTAGTTGGTTTTTTTTACACAATTTTTGCAAACTTTTTAACCAAATTTGGCACAAAGGTAACTGATGATGAGACCTTCTTATGTATACTAATTTAGCTGACCTTTCACAAATGTCAAAAGTCATAGGGTGCTCCATAAATAGGTTTTTAAAAAGGCCATATTTTAACAAAAACTGTTTTTTTTTTTTCTCAAATACTATTTTCAGCTTCAAACCCAAATTTGGTACACAGATACCTGATGGTAAGACCTATCTATCTGGATGTTCCCATAGGAAGGTCAAGGGCCACAAGAGGTCGGTAAATGTGTGAAAAATGCCAGTTTTTGTTAAAATTGTAGTTTTATCAAAGTTTTTGGAAACTTTTCAATAAAATTCGGCATCAAGGTTGCTGATTGCAAGACATTTCTTTGCACACTAATTTAGTCAACCCATCGTAAAGGTCAAGGGTCACGTTTGGTTGACAAATGTGTGAAAAATGCTTAAATTTTGAGAAAACATGCATTTCGCTATTGCAGAAGCCAACCCTTTACTTATTGTCAAAAAGGTCACACCGATCAGCACTACACGCAATAATATGTGGTGGGAGTCAATCTGGGTCATTTTCACTTTTTTGCAGAAATGTATTCTGCATACACCAAAGTATCGTATGGTAAAAATCTTTATCATGAAAAATGCCTTTAAATAGGTTTAAAATTATTTTAAAAGTCTGCCCTTGGCCCCAATTATGCTGCACACAGAAACTTCCCAGGCTGTTTTCTCAAAATGGCCGCCAGAGGCTTTAACAACTTTAAACACTAACAACTTCTACAATTTTTGCACTACAGCATACAGTCATATATCACAGTAATCAGCAAACATTGTAGTTTTCAGAAATGTATATATGTCAAAACATCCAAAATGCGAGTTAAGACTGATTTTGTGAGAAAGGGTCACATATGTGTGGATAGGTCATATCGCTACACGTGAGCCATTAGGGATTTGAATTTCAACGAGACAATTTTGTGCACACGTGGCCGTTCACATACCAGGGCTGTCTCACACACGTGTGATACAGCTTTTCCGCTCAAATTCGCAAAGACTGAAGGAGGTTGTAAGAAATTACTATAAGTGTGCAACGCCTATTGCAAAAGTCGACGCGTGATGTTACTACATGCTTTGCACATGTGTTGCATACCATAAGTCGATACTATAAGTATGCAATGCAAGTGCAACGCGTTTAGTAAAACTTTATTCCACGCATAATATTCGATCGCCCTAGCTTGAAGGTTCTGTA